>CAUYPK010162244.1:0-27360 GCA_963574355.1 Loris lydekkerianus
CACTTTTAAGTTCTAGTATGATCAGTGCTGATTGTTATAACCCACATAAGCAAAAGCTCTTTAGAATCCTTGATATTTTTTTTTTTTTTTTTTTTTTTTTTTTGAGACAAAGTCTCACTATGTCCCCCTTGGTAGAGCTCACAGCAACCTCCAACTCTTTGATTTAAGCGATTTTCTTGTCTCAGCGTCCCAAGCAGCTGGGACCACAGGTGCCTGCCATAACCCCCGGCTATTTTGTTGTTGTTGCTGTTATTTCAGTTGTCATTTTTGTTTTAGCTGGCCAAGGCCAGGTTCGAACCCCCCACCCTCAGTGTATGTGGCCTGCACCCTACTCACTGAACTTTGGGCACTGCCTCCTTGATAATTTTTAAGAGATCCCCAAAATTTTGAGACCCATCTCCCTGGAGCTCTAAGAAGGTGAAGGCCATAAGGTTTGTGTCTTTAAAAAGACAGTGGGTGGGGGCAGTGGCTCACACCTATAATCCTAGCACTCTGGGAGGCTAAGGCAGGTGGATCACCTGAGCTTAGGAATTTGAGACCAGTATGGGCAATAGCGAGAGACCCCATTACGCTAAGCCATTCATAAAAAGACAAAAAAAAAAAAAAAAAAAATAGCGAGAGACCCCATCTCTACTAAAAATAGAAAAACAAGCGGTGTTGTGGCAGGTGCTTCTAGTCCCAGCTACTCAGGAGACTGAGGTAAAGGGATCACTTGAGCCCAAGAGTTTGAGGTTGTTGTGAGCTATGACGAAAAAAGCCACTCAGTAGAGGGAGATTTGAGGGAGTAGGAGCAGATGATGGGGTGCTAGTTTGGGGAACTATTACAGCTATAGGCAGAGATGATGGTGACTTCTACAGGATGGTGCTGAGTACCCTCACTGTGTTTTCTGGAAGAGAAGTAAGAAAGAGGTGAGGAATTTGGCTGTAGAAGGCAGGTGAAGTAACTTCCAGAAATACTATCCCATCAGGGGCATAGAAAGTGGGAGAAGGATGGAGCTAGCATTCTCTGTATTTTCTGCTGTCAAACTGTGCTGAGTGCTTTATATCTTGTGTCTTTTTTTTTTTTTTTTTTTCTTTGCAGTTTTTGGCCGGGGCCAGGTTTGAACCCACCACCCCCAGCATATGGGGCTGATGCACTACTCCTTGAGCCACAGGCACCGCCCTATCTTGTGTCTTCTTAAGGAGATGCACATTTTGTTTAATTCTCCTAACAGTCCTCTGAGGCTCCACTATCAAACATGGTAGCCACCACTCACATGTAGCTGTTGAACATTTGAAATGTGTCTAGTCCCAATTGAGATGTGTTGCTTTTGAAGGCATAGGATGGAAAATAATTACAATTTCTTATATTGAAGAAAAAAATTTTTTCTTATATTGTTTACATGTTAAAATGACAATATTTTAGATAACAGGTTGAACATCCCTGATCCAGACATCCAAAACCTGAAATGCTCCAAATTCCAAAATTTTGATTTCAACATAATGCCTCAAGTATGAAATTCCACACCTGACCTCATTTGACAGGTCACATATATTATTAAAAATATTTTATACAGGGTGGTGCCTGTGGCTCAGTGAGTAGGGCACCAGCCCAATATACCAAGGGTGGCAGGTTTGAACCTGGCCCCAGCCAAACTGCAACAAAAAAAAAAATGTGGTAGGCGCTTATAGTCCCAGCTACTCAGGAGGCTGAGGCAAGAGAATGGCCTAAGCCCAAGAGCTGGAGGTTGCTGTGAGCTGTGATGCCAGAGCACTCTACCAAGGACGACAAAGTGAGACTGTCTCAAAAAAAAAAAAAAAAAAAAAAAAAAATATATATATATATATATAGTATACAATTACCTTCAGGCTATAAGGTGAAACAAATGAATTTTGTGGTTAGATTTGGGTCCTATCCCCAGATACCTCATAATACATATGTAAATTCAAAATCCAAAACACTTGGTAGTCTCAAGCATTTCAGATAAGGGATATTTACCCTATATTTTATTATAGTATATTGTTAAATTAATTTTACTTATTTATTTTTAATGAACTAAGTTTACGTAAGTGGCTTGTCTTATATTTCTATTAGACGGCACTACCTAAACAATGTTTTAAAATCCCTACATCCTGGCTGGGCACAGTGGCTCATAACTATAATCCTAGTACTCTGGGACTGCCTGAGCACCACAGATTTGAGACCAGCCTTTCTAAAAATAGCCAGGCATTGTGGCAGGCTACTTGGGAGACTGAGGCAAGAGAATCACTTGAGCCCAAGAGTTTGAGGTTGCTGTGAGCTATGACACCACAGCACTCTACTGAGGGTAAGTGAGACTCTGTCTCCAAAAATAAAAAATAATAAATAAAATCCCTACATCCAAGGAAACAATATAAATTAAGTAGCTGTTCAAAGGGTCCTACAGTTAAGACATAGCAGCAGGATTTGACCCAGGTCTGTGTGAACCCCACCATACCAGCAGCCTCCCTCCATGGTGATGATATGGGGAGAGGGGATAAAATGAAAAGGGAAAAATAAGGGGAGGTGTAGCGCTGTTACCTTCTCCTTTGAATCCTTGCAGGACAGGTAGGCAGCTGTGGGGAAAGATTGAAAAGGGATGGGATTCAAAAATGGTAGAGAAGTAGGGCAGAGGAATGGGTGTCGGGCTTCTGGGAGTAGGCCAGGAATGTCCACAGGTGAGGGTTCACTGTCAGGGTGGGGGCTCACACTCACCAACCCAGGCTAGCCCCTTGATGAGTCCAAGCAGGAGAAAGGAGGACAAGAAAAGGCCTACTCCGTCCTCAAGGGAGGGTCCGGAGAGCCCTGCAGGTGAAAGGGGCAAGAGTGAGCTCCATGTCTTCCCTGGCACCATCTCAGGCTCCAGGGCACTCCTAGCTCTTACCTGCCACCTCCAGGGTGACCTTAGCTCTTCGCCCTGAGGCAGGAAGGCTGGAGTGGTGGACTCGACAGGTGTAGTGTGCCCCATGCTGCTCAGCAGTGACTGGGGGTGGCCGCAAGTACCCGGAGAGACTAACAGAGCCGTCAGAATGGTGGTACAAGGCAGAGAGCCACCTCTGTCCCCCAATCTTCTGAGAGCCGCCCTTTGTGCCACCTCGGAGCTCCCACTCTACCTCCAGGCCCTCAGAAGGGTAGAAATGGGACACATGGCAGACCAACTCCGGAGGAGCCTCCCCGGGGGCAGCCCATACAAGAGGTGCTGGTGTCATGGACACTCTGGGAGGCTCTGGGGAAAGAGTAAGAAGTGAACATGAGGAAATCTTCCCTTAGAAACCTTCAGCTCACCCTATGACTTCCCAAAAACTGAGTGAGGTTGGGTTTCTTCTCCTGGGATAGGGAACCCACTGTCTCTCCATTGTTTAGGAATCCTCATGCTGAGGCTTCCAGGGACCCTCCACCCTCCTACTGCCCTCCTGACTCCTGGGATCCCCATCTCCACTCACTCTTCATCATCCCTTCCCCACATGGTATTCCCGTAATCCAGTGCCCACCCTCTACCCAAAGAGACCACTGTCCTCTCACTCACGGTACACAGCAAGCTCCATGGTGACCTGTCCTTGCAGGTATGGCAGGTGTACAATGGCCAGATAGGTGCCCTCCTGAAAGGGCTGCACTGCAGGCAGCCAGAAGGTCCCATTCCCAGTCCATGGGCCCCATGGGTCATCATCATCCCAAGCAGCAAATGTCACTGCCCCCTCTTGGGCTGCTGGCATCCGCCCATCCAGTCCAGGAGTTGCAGCCAGGAGCAGATGCCCCTTACCCAGGTGTTGGCGTCGCCACTCCAGCCCAAAGGGAGGAGGACCTGGAGCCAGAGATGAGGCAGCCCCAGGGCTGGGGGGCATATAGCTGAAGCTCAGGTCCAGGATAGCATCTTGTCCCAGTTTTACTCGAGGAGCAGGAGTGCGAGTGAGGACAGTCAGCACCACTAAGGAAGATAAGGGGATGAGGGAGTGGCAGAGGCATGAGGGACAGAAAGAAAGAAAAAGAAGGTAGAAAAATGGAGTTATAGAAAAGACTGAACTCCAATTCACCCACCCCTCAGAAATACCTCCTTTCATTCCACATATACTGAGGCTCGCAGGTTTGAACCTGGCCTGGGCCAGCTAAAACAACAATGACAACTGCACAACAACAAAATAGCCGGCAAATGCAATCAGTGTAACCTAGTTTCTTGTACCCTCAATGAATCCCCAACAATTAAAAAAAAAAAAAAATAGCCAGGCTTTGTGGTGGATGCCTATAGTCCCAGCTACTTGCGAGAGGCTGAGGCAAGAGAATCAAGAGTTTGAGTTTGCTGTGAGCTGTGATGCCATGGTACTCTATCCAGAGCAACAGCTTGAGACTGTCTCAAAAGAAAAAAAAAAAGAATGAAAAACACAATTAAATTCAAGTAGGGGAAAGGAAAGGGAAGGCTCAGTAAGCTCCCACCTAACTGGTACAATTTAGGGGTATGTGGCATACTTCCTGGGTGAGGGACTAAAATATAACTCCCAGCCCTCCCTGCAAGTCCCCAAGTCTCCCTGTGCCTGGGACTGGGTGGAACCCAGTGTGGCTAAATGAGCCAGCAGAGAGGTCTAGGGATGCATAGAGGCAGTGAGGTGGTATAGCCTTTGAAGTCTTCTGTGAACACAGTCCACTCAATTTCTGGGGACAGCAGGATCTGAGGTCACTTCTGACACAAACTGAACTGGTCTAGTATCCAAGCACCATCCTTGAAGAACCAGGTCCTTCCCAGGCACAATGGCTCATGCCTATAATCCTAGCACTTGGGAGGCCGAGGCAAGTGGATTGCCTGAGCTCACAGGTTCAAGACCAACCTGAGCCAGAGTGAGACCTTGTCTCTAAAAAAAATAGCCAGGCTTGGGCGGCGCCTGTGGCTCAAAAGAGTAAGGCACCAGCCCCATATACTGGAGGTAGCGTTTTCAAATCCATCCCCGGCCAAAAACTGCAAAAAAATGGCTAGACCTGTAACAAGAGAATTGCTTAAACCTGGCTTGGCACCTGTGGCTCAAGCAGCTAAGGCGCCAGCCACATGCACCTGAGCTGGCGGGTTCAAATCCAGCCCGGACCCGCCCAACAACAATGATGGCTGTGACCAAAAAATAGCTGGGCATTGTGGCGGGTGCATGTAGTCCCAGCTACTTGGGAGGCAGAGGCAAGAGAATTGCTTGAACCCAGGAGTTGGAGGTTGCTGTGAGCTGTGATGCCACAGCACTCTACCCAGGGTGACAGCTTGAGGCTCTGTCTCAAAAAAAAAAAAAAAAAAAAGAAAGAAAAAAGAATTGTTTAAACCCAAAAATTTGAGGTTGCTGTGAGCTCTGATGCCATGACACTCTACCCACAGTGACATAATGAGACAGTGTCTCAAAAAAATAAATGAATAAATAAATAATTAAAAATGGGGGAGGGAGGGTCCTGTAGTCCCAGCTACTTGGGAGGCTGAGGCAAGAGAATTGCTTAAGCCCAAGAGTTTGAGGTTACTGTGATTTATAACTCTACCGAAAGTGACAAAGTGAGACTCTGTCTCAAAAAAAAAAAAAAGAAGAAGAAGAAGAACCACCAGGCCCTGCTTGGTTACTTGTGAAGATAGTGATTGAGCCATGACTGTCAACCCTATGTGCTGAGATGAACAAATACAGGCCCACACAAGAGAAAAACAATTAAGGGCCAGGCACAGTGGCTCAACCCTATGTGCTGAGAAACAAATACAGGCCCACACAAGAGAAAAACAATTAAGGGTCAGGCACAGTGGCTCATGCCTGTAATCCTAGCACTCTTGGAAGCAAAGGCAATGGATTGCATGAGTTCAGGAGTTTGAGACCAGCCTAAGCAAAAGCAAGACCCTCCCGTCTGTACAGAATAGAAAAACTAGCCAGGCGTCATGGCAGGTGCCTGTAGTCACAGATACTTAGGAGGCTGAGACAAAAAGATTGCTTGAGACTGAGAGTTTGAGGTTGCTGTGAGTTATCATGCCATATAGCACTCAGCCCCAAGAGACTCAGTAAGACTCCATCTCAAAAAAGAAAGAATGACAATTACAAGAGGGTCTTTATTTAACAAATGCAATCAGTGTAACCTAATTCTTTGTACCCTCAATGAATCCCAAAAAATAAAATAAAGAAAGAGTGAGGGCCTGTGGCTCACTGGTAGGGTGCTGGCCCCATATACCCAGGGTGGCAGGTTTGAACCCAGCCCCAGCCAAACTACAACAACAAAAAAAAATAGTCAAGGGGTGGCGCCTGTGGCTCAAAGGAGTAAGGCACCGGCCCCTTATGCCAGAGGTGGCAGGTTCAAACCCAGCCCCGGCCAAAAACAGCAAAAAAAAAAAAAAAATAGCCAGGCATTGTGGCGGGTGCTTATAGTCCCAGCTACTCCGGAGGCTGAGGCAAGAGAATTGCCTCAGCCTAGGAGTTGGAGGTTGCTGTAAGCTGTGATGCCATAGCACTCTACCGAGGGCGATAAAGTGAGACTCTGTCTCAAAAAAAAAAAAAAAAAAAAAAAGAATGAATGAATGAAAAACAGGGCAACACCTGTAGGTTAGTGGGTAGGGTGCCAGCCACATATACAAGGCTTGCAGGTTCAAACCCAGCCTGGGCCAGCTAAAACAACAATGACAACTGCAACAAAAAAATAACTGGGCATTGTGGTGGATGTCTGTAGTCCCAGCTACTTGAGAGGCTGAGGCAAGAGAATTGCTTAAGTTCAAGAGAGTTTGAGTTTGCTGTGAGCTGTGACACCATGGTACTCTATCCAAGGCGACAGCTTGAGACTATGTCTCAAAAAAAAAAAAAAAAAAAGTGAAAAACAATTAAATTCAAGTGGGGGGAAGGAAAGGGAGGGCTCAGTAAACTCCCACCTAATAGGTACAATGTAGTGGTATGTGGCACACTTCCTGGGTGAGGGACTAAAATACAACTTAGATGCTACCTAACAAATGCAAACAATGTAACTCAATCCTATATATCCTTATAGTAATCCAAAATAAAAAAAAAAAAAAGAAAGAAAGAAAATCCTATGGTGCTGTACAGAGTTTACTGACCCCAGACAGTTCCAGCTATAGTCTATGTCTGAGCACAGACGTCTATGCTCGATGGGAACAGTGCAGTGTAGTGGCCAAGTACCTGGATCCTGGCTTCGCTGCTTCAAACCCTAACTCTGAAGCTTATTTATATGGTCTTGGGCCACATACTTCACATTTCATGGCTCAGCTTCCTAATCTCAAAAATAGCGATATTAATGATGATAATGAGGTTGTTATAAGAGTTAAATCATATAATAATTTAATACCTCTTGCTACCCAAATCTACTCAGTTCTTGATTTTTTTTTTTTTTTTTTTTTTCTTTTTGAGACAGAGTATCACTCAGTTGCCCTGGATTAAGTGTCAGTGGCCTCATAGCTCACAGCAACCTCAAACTCTTGGGCTCAAGACATTCTCTTGTCTCAGCCTCCTGAGTAGCTGGGACTATAGGTGCCCAACACAACACCCAGCTAATTTTTCTATTTTTAGTAGAGATGAAGTCTCGCTCTTGCTCAGGTTTGTTTGTTTGTTTGTTTGTTTGTTTTTGTGACAGAGTCTCACTCTGTTGCCCTGGGTATAGTACCATGGCTTCATTATAGCTCACAGCAACCTCAAACTCCTGGGCCCAAGTGATCCTCTAGCCTCAGTTTGTCTATTTTATTTATTTATTTATTTGTTTATTTATTTATTTATTTGAGACAGAGTCCCACTGTGTCGCCCTTAGTAGACTGCCGTGGCCTCAAAGCTCACAGCAACCTCAAACTCTCGGGCTCAAGCATATTTCTTGCCTCAGCTTTTCTATTTTTAGTAGAGACGGGGTCTCACTTTTTGCTTAGGCTGGTCTCCAACTTGTGAGCTCAAGCAATTCACCTGCCTCGGCCTCCAAGAATGCTAGGATTATAAGCATGAGCCACCACACCTGGCCAAGAGTCCCTATTTAATAGAAATACTTACAAAGGTACTTCTGAGTAAAATAATATGGTGCCTAGGATATACTTCAAAAAAATAAAACAGTGGAAGGAGGAAAGGACAAACAATTTGGTAAAATGTAGTAACTATGTAAGTGGATAACAGATATGGTCCATTCATCATACTATTCTCTCTACTTTTGTGTATTTTAAAAATTTTCCATGATGTTTTAAAAGAATGGTAAGAGGGCCGGGCGAGAGGATCACTTGGGGCTTAAGCCCAAGTGTTGGAGGTTGCTGTGAGCTATGACGCCACAGCACTCTACCTAGGGTGACAGCTTGAGATTCTGTCTCAAAAAATAATAAAGAATGGTAAGAATTGCCCTGAC
This sequence comes from Loris lydekkerianus, assembly GCA_963574355.1. Classification (NCBI taxonomy): domain Eukaryota; kingdom Metazoa; phylum Chordata; class Mammalia; order Primates; family Lorisidae; genus Loris; species Loris lydekkerianus. The sequence goes on from CAUYPK010162244.1 coordinate 8,315, forward strand.
ACCAATAATCCTAGCATTCTGGCAGGCCACACCTATAATCCTAGAACTCTGGGAAGCCCACGCGGGTGGATTGCCTGAGCTCACAAATTTCAGACCAGCCTGAGCCAGAGTGAGACTCATTCTCTACAAATAGCAAAGCATTCTGGCAGGCACATGTAGTCCCTGCTGAGACAAGAAGATCACTTGAGCTCAAGAGTTTGAGGTTGCTATGAGCGATGAGGCCACAGCATTCTCAAAAAAAAAAAAAAAGAATGGTAAGAATTAAATATTAGGCCAGGCTCAGTGGGTCTCACCTATAATCCTAGCACTCTGGGAGGCCAAGGTGGGTGGATTGCTTGAGCTTAGGAGTTTGAGACCCTATCTTTACTAAAAATAGAAAAATTAGCAGGGCATTGTGGTGGGCACCTGTAGTCCCAGCTACTGGGGAGGCTGAAGCAAAAATCTGAGGTTGCTGTGAGCTATGATACCACCTGATAGAGTGAGACTTCTTGAAAAAAAAAAAAAAAAATGCTTCCAACAGGATTCTTTTTTTTTTAGAGACAGTCTTACTTTATTGCCCTTGGTAGAGTGCTGTAACATCATAGCTCACAGCAACCTCCAACTCCTGGGCTTAGGCGACTCTCTTGCCTCAGCTTCCCCAGTAGCTGGGACTACAGGGGCCCACCACAACACCCGGCTACTTTTTTGTTGCAGTTTGGCCGCAGCGGGTTTGAACACGCCACCCTCGATGTATGGGGCCGGCACCCTACCCACTAAGCCACAGGCGCTGTGGCTCCAACAGGATTCTTACTCAAAACCCAGGCTGAGAACTACTGAGCTCTAACTTATTGTTGGTGCTAATAAGTATTTATTGAAATCAACCAATACATTAACACAATGTCTCTCTTGATAGTCAAAACAACGGATAGACTAGGCTGCTGGGAAATAGTATCCACATTTACAGACTCTGAGAGCAAAGGACATTCTCACTGCCACCTCAGCGAAGCTAGCAGCCCTAGGAAATATTCCTCCACCCTGGAGACCGCCACTCTCCCCACTAAGAGCAATTTCCCTCAGCCCATGCCTAGGGTAGGGGCTGGGGACTAAGAATGGAGGTGTAGGTAGCAATGAAGGTTTGGGGTTGGGTGCCTAGTCTGTTTCCTTGGTCCTGTGGGTGATTCTCAGGTTACTGAGGAAGGGAGAGTGCAGGGCTCAGTTGCCTGTCCATGAGGCTGTGTTGTGTACATAAAATTGTATGAGACAAAAAAGGCAAGGACTCTACAGGTACTCTATCCTGCCTCCAGCCTTAGCTGCCAGGAGGGAGAACTCCTAGACACCGCAGTCAGATCTTCCTCATTTTTGCATTATCCACTCCCTCCCTAGCTCAGCAAAGTATGGAACCCTAGGCCTCAAATTGCGTTTCGCCACACAATAAGCGGTCTTTGCAGTGGAAACCATCAGGTCTCCCACCTCGCACCTTCCGCCCACTCAAGCCCAGTGTTTGTGGACCACTGAGAGCACATCCCCATACGTTTTAGGGAAATGGCTTTCAGGAAGGTGAGGCTTTCAAGTAAGGTGAATGCGCTTGTGCACCAGAGCCTTTGCTTCGCAGATTGTTGCAATGCCAAGTGTGGGCGTGGGTGGGGCTAGGGGCTGGTTTTTGAAACAGCGTGAACTGCAAAGGTGGGAGTGCCTAACAAGATACAAAGCTGGGAGGAGTGGAGAAAAAAAACCCAGCTTCTGAACTCCTCCCAACCCTCTCCGCTAACACCCTAACAAGTTTCTCAAGGTCGGGTGTCGGGAAACCTAGCTTCTTCAAAACACCGCCCTTTGGAACCAGCGAAGCCTCGCCCCAAGCCACAGTTGACTTTTTTTTTTTTAACAGGGGTAGGGCTAGAAGCTGAGTGGAGATAAGATTAATTCTAGTCAAACCGCCTCGCTTTACAAAAAAGGTAACTGAAACCCATTGGGGAAATGTCTCCCTCAAGTTCATACAAGCTAGTCACTGGCTGATGTGGATCCTTAGAATCTTATCCATCTCCCCCTCTCCTCCCCAGCTACCTGTTGCCTTGGTGATGAGAACAGGCTCCTGCTGAGGCTCTGGCTGTGGTTGCAAGAGGCTGGAGAGGCTGAGGACAGAGCTGGACATACTGACCATCAGCCAAGCTCCGTCCAGGGCCCTCGGGCAGCTCTGCTCCGGGGTCAGGCCACTGGCCCAATTCGCAGAGGCGGGGAGCGGGACGTATCGGCTCATCTCGCAGTGTGGTGCAGGGGCGTCCTGGGGGTACCGCCTGAGGGCATCCTGGAGGGCTCCTGCAGGGTCTGTGCGGGAAAAGGGAGTTGCAGCAACAGGATCTTGGCGGGAAGAGGGACTAGAAGGGCAGAGTTCATGGAGCTTCAAATGCACAAACTTCCTCCTAGTGATTTAGAGGCAATCCAGACTCATTGTACAATGGGGGGGGGAGTGAGGCTTCAGATCACTGCGCGATATAAAGAGGAAGGGGTTTCGGCGGAGGCGATAGAGCGGGGGGCAAGTCCCAAAAGACTCACCGTGCACACTGAGGTAGAGCTTAGGGTCGAGGTCCATGCGGGGGGGCGGTCCTGCGGGTCCCTGGCGTAGCAGCAGTGCACCAGGTCTTTTAGCTAGGTGGCTTCCGCTGGCATCCTCGACGAACCAGCACTCGATCACTGCGGGTCCTGCTGAGACGGCGGCTGCCAGGTCTGAGAGAGAGGGTTGCGAGTCGGTGACCGGCATCTTCCATTCTGGCATCGCGTGCCAGAGGGGCCACTTCCCTCTCCTTCCCTCACCCACCCGTTCCTGGGCAAGGAGTCGCGGGGTTCGCTCACCCAAAGCTACAGCGAGGAGCAGAGACAGAAGCTTCATGGCGCTGCGATCCCTCAGCCCAGAAGCCTTCTCTTCCTCCCTTTCACTTTCGCTTTCTTTGGCAGGCCAGCGGGAGGTGGGGAAGAAATCCCCGCGCTGCTTAGGTGAGGGTACATGGGAGGTGGGTGCGTTCCCTTGGCCAGGCAGGGATTCGGGAACCTCCTCTCCAGTTCTCATCAGGACCCCCGCAGCCCTGCCGTGCCCTCCTGAGCCACCCAGGCGCGCCGGGTTGGAGCCCTCCCCAAACTTAAGGTCTCCCTCCCTCCCGTATCCTCCTTCCAGCATCCATTTCCCCTAGAACAATTACTGCGGCTTTCCTCCACCTGTGCCGGGTCCCCAGCAAACACATAGGGGTTGTCAGGAAGCCAAGTGAAATGACCAATAAATATTTTAATTACCGTTAAAAATAAAAATGAAAATTTTGTATTTCGACTTCCTCCTTATCTCCACCCACTTCCCCATGAAAGCCGAGTTGGGGAATACCCAAGGGAGATGTGTGTGTGGGGAGAAATAGGGTAGAAATAAGGAGCGAATCCTTCCGGAGGGGGTAAGCTCTAAAAAAAGGTTGGGGATCAGGCCAACACAAACGGACTTCAGGCACAGGCTACAACCACCTGACCCCTTGACCCTGTGACTCCAAGATGCTCAACACCCTCCATTTCCCTCTCCCCTGCACTCCACCCTGTGAAGATGGGGCTTCGGTGTACCCATCAAGGAAGGAAGGGCTTGTTTCCAAGAGTAACTTAGGAGAGGACTGGGGAGCGGAATGGGCTGGCGATGGTACAATGTAGTTCCCCCTCCAGAATATATACAAGTCCATAAAGATAAAGGAAGACAGTAATGCGGTAGGACAGCAACCTCGGGGGCACAGCGCCCCTGGATCGTGCTCCCTATCCCCCCTTCCCCCGAAAGCTATCCCCAGTAGCCTAACTCAATTTGTTCCTCCGCCCCCATTGAAGCCCATCTCCACCTTGTGGACGCTGGGTGGTGACCAGACACGTCTGCTGGACGGGGGCGTGGCCCCACTCGCCTCATCGCCACTGCCCCCGCCTGCTCTGGGGGACTCTCTCTTAGGCGGCAAGACTGGCAAAGTGGGCGTCCCAGGTCCAGGTCCGGCCCCGCCGCCACCTAGGCGGTGGCGGCGCTCACAGTGTCCCCGGTGGCGCATGAAACTGTCCCGCCACATGAACTTCTTGGCGCAGACGCCGCACTCGTAGGGCTTGAGACCAGTGTGCGTCTTCATGTGCTCCGTGAGATGGTGCTTCATTTTGAATTTTTTGTTGCATACGGGGCAGTCAAAGGGACGCAGATTGAGGTGCATGTTCACGTGCCGGTCCCGCATGCTCTTGTGGGAGAAAGCCTTCCCGCAGTGGCACAGAAAGATCTTATTTCCGTCCCCGCTGCTGGTCCCTCCAGGGGCCCCACCAGCACCACTCGGCACGCCCAGGCCCCCCCCTGATGTACCCGCCAGGGTCACAGCCCCATGTTCTGCTTGGTTCCCTGGGGGCTGGCCTGGAGCCTGTGAGGAGGATGATGATGAAGATGATGGGAAGACCAGTATCTGGTTGCCCTGCATGTCCAAGGGAAGGAGGGGGCGGGGAGGGTGGGAGACAGCATAGGAGGGAGTGGGACCCCCTGAGTCCTCAAACCCTGCCCCAGGACCCCCACCCTCATAGGGACCAAAGTCATTGGAGGACTCACAGAAGTTGACCTGCTCCTCCCCCTTGCCTGGAGGCTCACTCAGGGTTCGAACATCACTTATGCTGAGGGTAGCCTCAGGCCCTCCCCCAGCTGAAACCCTGGAGCCACCCCCCAACTCTTCATCTTCATCATCCTCACAGGTCAATACCAAGTCTTCCTCCTCTTCTTCCTCCTCCAGATCTGGGTCTTGGGGAACCAGGGGTGCTGGTGCTGGGCAATTCCCACCTCGCTTCCCATATACCCATTGTTTCTGTGGCATGATGCTGTGAGGGTTGTAGGTGGGCCTCCGGAGCCCAGCCCCAGGAACCACCACTCCTCTCCCATCCCCACCATCATCACATAGCTCATCTGCCTCCAGCAGCAGCTTCCCAGAGGTGCCTCCCCCACTGCCAACAACAGAGGCTGGGAATACAGAGCCACCTCCTCGACGCTCCCCAGTGCCCACTGCTGCAGCTGCAAATGCCTCTTGGGAAGAAGATGAGAACTCAGTGGACTCCCGGGGGCTGAAGTAGTTGCTGCTGCTGGGAGACTGATTTTCACTGGCCCGGCTAGAGGCATGAGAACGCATAGAGCCTATTGTGGCAGGGGCTATGGTACCCCCATTCCCTGATGGGATCCCAGCACCAGGGACGGTGACAGAGGTGGCTGCAGCAGTAGTGATGGTGGTGGTAGCTGAGGCCCGGCCTTCTCGGAGGAGTTCAGTGCACTTGTCCACAATGTGCCACATTTGAAGCACAGACCCCACTGTGAGAAAGTTGACAATGTCTGCAGCAGCCATGCTGAGGCGGCCAGTGTAAGCAGAAGCCAGGACAGTCTCGAAGGCACCTGGGTCCATGACGCTGGGCAGCGAGATGGAGGTCATGCCCTTGAGCAGGACCTGGTCATGAAAGTAAGGGGAGGAGGCAGCCAGGACAGCTCGGTGAGCCCGGAATTCTCGGCCCTGTACTCGAATAGACACATCGCAGAGCTGGCCTTGCAGCCGCTGCTGATTGAGAGACTCCAGAAGAGCACTGGTCACTTCAGGGAAGGACACATGTACCACTGCAGCCGCTGGCAGGGGTAGTGGGGGTGGAGCCAGTGATAGAGGCAGGGGGAGTGCTGCCCCACTAGGAGACAGAGGAGATGGCTCCATGCTGTGGAGGGAGGAAGGGGATACCCCCCCAGCCACAGGAAAAAAGGAAGGAGGAGGGCAGCTGGGGGGGTCTCTGGGAAGAAAAAGAAAGAAGAAGAATGATAACATCTCATAAAGACACAGCCCTTTACAGTTTAAAATTATGTTCACACCTGTTATCTAAGTAACTCCCACAACACTGAGTTAGGTATTCCTTTTAACCCCTTTTGACAGATAAGGAAACTGAACCTCAGAAAGCTTAATGGATTATCCAATGACACAGAGCCAGTTAAGTGGCAAGACCAGAAAATACTGGTGTCTGACTCAAAATCCAGTGTCCTCTCCTTCGAGGTTAAAGAAATAAGATGCTCTTAGGAAGCGGGGTACCTTCCCTGGGAATTATACCGTATTTTCTATTTGCCTGAGAGGCTAACTTTCCAAAATCCACTATTTTGGTGTTTTGAGCTCTTTTGTGGTTGGAGAGCTGATCTACTCCCCTACTGAAAACCACCCCTCATTTCATCTCCCTTACTATGGCCCCCAGCTCTCTCGTGGACCACGCCCTTTCGCCCCCAATTTAGCTCTAACCCCGCCTCCTTCAAGACCCGCCTCGTGCTCCGCCCCCTCGGTCCTTTTGCCCCCACCCCTTGCCTTCCCCCCGCCCACACTGGACCCCGCCCCCCCGCTCCTCCCCAATAGCTACCTCGGCCTCTCTACCCACCCCAAAGGCGTCCCTCAACCTCGCGCGTCCTCGCTTACCGGGCTGCGCGCCCCCGGGCCCCCCCCGCCCCTCACTCGGCGGCCAGAGCTGCAACCTGGGCCCCTCCCGCCGCCATCTTGCGCCGACTCCCTCCGCCCTCCGCCTCCGCTCCGCCTCTTGCCCCTCCGAGTTTAAAGGCACAGACGGGTACCCCGCCCGTACCGCTGGGCAATACTCGGCCGACTCAGCCACTTCTCCTTTAAAGAACCATCGCCTCATTCCACCTTAAAGGTATCAGGTCCCCTCCCCAGTTTAGAGCTGTGGACCTGGTTCGGCCGAATCATTCATTCCCCTTTAACTCCATAAACCTGACTTTCCCATTGGTGAGGTGTGCCGAGTGTCGTTACCTAGGCTCCACCCCTGAACTGTGACCAGTAGCTGGCTCGCGGATGTAAGCGCCCAGTTCCTAGCCTCTGACAGCCCTCCTGAGACCCCGCCCCCTTCCTCCGGTTCTGGATTGGCCAAATAACCTTGAGTACACCTCTGATTGGTTTTTTTACTACTACTGCTGCTCCAAATGAGAATCAAACTGCGTTAAGGAGAGTGATAGCACGTTTTTTTTTAAAAGTGTCTGGCAGAAGGCACTGGGAAGACCTGCGGGCAAGAAAGCCCCAAAATAGGAGTGAAAAGGCCAAATTAGAAAGGACAGGCTGGGCTAACCCTGAGCCAGGGGACAGCTGATGCCAATCTGTAACAGCAGAAGGACAAGGAAACCAGGAATACAATAAGAAAAGAACTTTATTGTTTATTTTTTTGTGTGTAAAACCTAAGGTTTTGTTTTTTTTAAAAGAAATACCACCAAAAGGGGATTAGCTCAATTCATCCCTTTCTCAGTCATTTGCTTCCCCCCATCCTCCAATGCTATCCCAAACATTTTGGAAGCGAAGAAAGGGGGAAGCAGCTAATCAGAGTCTGAGAGCACGATGATCTCCTCTGGATCGCACTGTGTGGCCACACTCATCTGCAGGGAAGTGAGAGACAAAGAGTCAGAGATGTGGAATTTGGGAGGAGGAGAAGCAGAGGGAAGGATTTAGAGATTAAAAAGTGGGTGGGGAAAAGGAAGAGAAAATGATGCTGGTGCAACATTAAGACAAAGCAGCCGAAATAGAAAATGAAAGAAAATGAATTATCAAAGGAAAAACAGTCTCCTTACTTTGTAAGTACTGGGCCGGGGAGGCTGTGACTGGGGGATTTGGGACGACCAGACTGGAGAAGGACTGCAGAGGGAGCTGGTCACCAGGCTATGGCTGGGAGAGTCCACCCTTGTGGAGGAATCAGCAACTGGGGACATGGAAGCCAGAGGGGATGGTGGGCTGGGCTGGATATGTATCTTCTTCCCATTCTTCATGTGCATTGCCCTTTGCCTTTCCACATAGCTGGGGACAAAAACACGAATGAATAGGAGTATGGGAAGACTGAGGGAGCAAGTCCAGGCTCTCCCAGCATACCCAATTCCCCAATATTACTCTAAGAAAGCCACTTGTAATACTTCCTTGCTTCCCTCTTCCTCCTGTTACTGTTACCTGTTTCCTAATGGCCCTAATCCTGTTTGCTTCTTTTCTTTTCGAGATTTCTTGCTAGGAGGACTGGAATCTCCCCAGGGATGAGGAGAGACACCTCCATTGAAAGAAGTGGAGGTGACGACAGCTGCCCCATTCTCTAAGACAGTGGTGAAGGGGTCCTCTGATTGCTTCCTGGAAGAGGAAATATCTGTCTCCTCAGGAGAAGAGTTGGTATCGAGGGGCAATGCTTCAATCTCTAGCTCAAAGAGCTGAGATATAGGGCTCTCTTCCTCCAGGGGCAACTCCTCAGGCTGTTTTCCATTGCTTTCAGCATCTATGCTGAAGGGGGCCAGGGGCTCTTTCAACACTATTGATGACACCATGAGTCCTTCATTTTGCTGCTCCCCCGAAGACCTGCTGACCCCTTTGCCACGTTCCAGGTTCTTTTCAGTAGAGATCTGTGGTAGGGTCATGGAGCTCCTGTCTCCATCCTTACCTGGAAAAGAAGAAAAGGAGAGGGGATGGCATGAAAACTAGGGGAAAAAATACCGAGAGAACACTAGGAATAAGAGGAAGGGAAAGGGTCTCAAATAGGTGGCTCATACCTAACACAGTAGAACTGGCACATGAAGAGAATGGTCCCTTGACATACCTGCTTCCTCCTCTTCCTCCTCCTCTTCATCATCCCCCTGACCTTCCAGCATCTGTTCCAGATATTCCTCTTCTTCAGAATCTGTGGCCTCTTCCTCTTCTTCCTCTTCCTCATCGCTTTCCTCATCATCTTCATCATCTGTCTCAGCCCTGGAGGTGGTAGGGCACTCCTGGGATGCCATTCCACTAGGACCCTAGGGGACAAAGAGGTTTCTCTAAGGAATCTCTTGCCCCAGAGGGTTTGGTTCTTGCATTCCTTCTGCACACTTCCCCATCGGTCACAGTGGACTCCTTGATGGCCAGTGCAGGGAAAGGATAAGGTCTCCCTGAAGGGTGTACTGTTTTCACTTTCCATACCTCACCGGAATCCAAGGAGGCCTTGGAGGGATCAGTAGAGTAGGAAGAAGTGCCTTGGAGCCGGGCTCTTCTCTTCTTTCTCTCACCTTCCTCATTTTTGTCTTGCATCATTGCATATTTGGAGATCACCTCATCCAGTCGGCTCATGGCCAAAGTCCGGTTTTCCCGAAGGCGCCGGGCCAACACAGGATCTGATAATGCAGGGTCAATACCTACATGGGAAGATATAAAGTCAGAGCACTCAGCCCAAACCCTAAACAGGGGTGTCCAACCTGTGGTCCAGGGTCGAGATTATTTAATGTCCATTTTGCTTATATGTGTTGTCGGATATTGCGAAAATTATGCACAGACCTTTTTTTAGCTCATCAGCTTTTGTAATGTTTGTGTATTTAATGTGTGCCCCAAGACACTCTTCTTCTTCCATTGTGTGCAGAGAAGAAAAAGGCTGGGGCGGCACCTGTGGCTCAGTGGGTAGGGCACTGGCCCCATATACCCAGGGTAACGGGTTCAAACCTGGCCCTGGCCAAACTGCAACAAAAAAATAGCCAGGCGTTGTGGTGGGCGCCTATAGTCCCAGCTACTCGGGAGGCTGAGGCAAGAGAATCGCCTAAGCCCAAGAGCTGGAGGTTGCTGTGAGCTGCATGACGCCATGGCACTCTACCGAGGGCAACAGAGTAAGACTGTCTCTACAAAAAAAAAAAAAAAAAGGAGGCTTGGTGCCTGTGGCTCACGCGGCTAAGACACCAGCCACAGATACCTGAGCTGGTGGGTTCGAGTCCAGCCTGGGCCCGCCAAACAACAATGATGGCTGCAACCAAAAAATAGCCAGTATTGTAGTGGGTGCCTGTAGTCCCAGCTACTTGGGAGGCAGAGGCAGGAGAATTGCTTGAGCCCAGGAGGTGGAGGTTGCAGTGAGCTGTAATGTCACAGCACTCTTACCCAGAGCAGCAGCTTGAGGCTCTTGTCTTAAAAAAAAAAAAAAAAAAAAGGAAGAAAAAAGGTTGGACACCCCTGCAGGGAATAGACAGGTGCTCCCTAAGACCCCCTACCTGGCCTATAATCATCTGTGAGGTGGCAGCCAAAGTTGTAGATGAGATCCAGGTGACGTCTCTCCTGTAACCTGATGCCCACATCTCGGAAGGCATCCTGAGCCATAACCTGGAGCTGCTGTCGAGGAAGGCCAAGGCTGTGACGAGCAGCTGCCTTCTCAACCGCCCGCAGCACATCTCCATAGTCAGGGAAGGCATCCGGCTTGTTGATGAGACGCTCAATGCGCCTATTAACCTCTGGGTAGCGGGTGCCACGGTAGGGGATGCGCTGTTCTATGACACGGCCAGTTAGTGAAGAGCAATCTTTCAGTTCACACAGACGCCCAAAGAGGCGGATCAGCTTACGCTTTAATCGTGCCTCCTGCAGGTATGTGGAGTCTGGGTCATCCAATTCTGAGAGATCCAATTCCTTTTCCTGCAGCCGCCGGATCTCTGCCACATAAAGTGCCAGTAGCTGCTCCAAGTGCTGGATCTGCCTCCGGGAACCACGGGTCCTTGAAGCCGTAGAGGCAGTGGTTTCAGCATTTGTGGGACCCAAGGAGGAGTCTGTGGGAGGGTTACTCCCAGAGGGCTCATTGGAAGTGGTGGCAGCGGGGGCCAGATTCAGCTTCTTTTTGGCTGAGTGGGCCTTGAGAACAGTGCAGAGCTCATTGATGTAGACATACAGCTTAGCTGGTTGGCTCCGGGCCCGAGAAAGGACCCGAGAGAGGATGTTGCAGAACTCTGCTGAGGCCAAAAACAAAGAGTGGGCACGCTGCTTCCGGCTATGGAGGAATGGGACTACCTCTGGGTGGTCTGCCGTGGGCATCTTACACAGTTCAAGGAACTAGAGGGTCATGGGAAGAAGAAAGGGGGTTGAGAGAAAAAAGGGGAAATGGAGTTGGTAAAGAAAAAACAAGAGAGCCAGTCAGCCATCCCTCTCCCTGGGGTACCAGAATCCTCTCCCTTAAAGCTTACCTCTTCAAACAGCTTCTCATTCTCCAACTTGTAGCATTTCTTGCCGTCAGAAGTACTGCTTGCTCCAGCCCCATGAAGCTCAGAGAGGCCAGGGACTTCTGACCCAGGTGAGGCCGGATGAGGGGATGGGTTGGAGGGCCCTGGCTGAGCAGCTGCTTCATCTTCTTCATCATCATCCAGCACGATGATGCTGTTAGCGGTGGCCATGGGGGATCAAATCCCCCAGAGGGAGGAAATGTTGGAGATTTCGGAATTCCTGCTGAAGGGGGATAAGGCCTCAGAAAGAGCCTATCCAACAAAGCCCCACCCTTGCATCACACATATTTTCCAATCTCCGTGTTGTTTCAGTAACATCCAGCCCTGACCAACAGTGTCCTCACTGCCTCTTTTCAGTCACTATGAGTACTACATGGTTTTTCTTTCTTTTTGAGACAGTCTTATTCTATCACCTCGAGTAGAGTGCAGTGGTGTTATCATAATTCACTGCAACCTCAAACTCCTGGGCTCAAACAATCCTTTTGCCTCAGCCTTCCAAGTAGCTGGGACTACAGGCTGTGCCACGATTCCCTGGTAATTTTTCTATTTCTAGTAGAGTTGGGGTCAGGCTGGTCTCAAACTCCTGCCCTCAAGCAATCCTCTTGGCCTCCCAAGAGGGCTAGAATAACAGGCATGAGCCACCACAGGAGCACTACATCCTTTTTGGGCCCTTCAAGTGGGGCGGATGCAAACTTAAGATTGAGTCCCCACCCCTAGCTCTACCCTTCACTTTGATTTTCAGTTTCACTTTCCCACTATTTCTCATATTTAATAAGCTGATTTTCGGTTTCGTTTTCCCAGTATTTCCCAGTACTTCTCATATTTGCCAAGTCAATTTTTCCTTTCAACCCCAGGACTACCTACATCCCAAATTTCCCTATACTTCCTTGCACAGATAACACACTCCTGTTTGCACTACCTCAGGTGTTTGCTCCCTTTCACCCTCAAACACATCAAACCCACACCCCATCCCATCCTGGATCATCACCCCAACTCCTGGACTCTCTGAGGCCAAAACGGTTCCCTCCCAACAATCCATTCTCTTTTCCCCTTGTTGAATTATCTCCATATTTCACCCTCTGATGAGCCTCCTCAAACCGGGGCTTTAGGTTGGAGAGATTTCACCTTAAGTCCCCTCCCTTTCACCCCACCCTAATTTTCTCCATTCTCTGTAACCTGTAACCAATCGTGAGCCCCTCAAGGGGCGGTTCTCCAGATTCCTCTCAGATCTCAACCCAGTGTTGGGCCGGTGCTGTGGAAGAGCTTCCCGCCAAGCACTCCCCCGCCCCCGGCCGCCACACTCCCTTTCAGGGATAGGAAGGTACAGCTCATCCCTCAGACACAGCTCCAGGGTGTCCCCCATACCTCTCCCTCGACATCCCCGCCCCGGCCTTCTCTCCCCGCGCCGTCCGGCCCCCACCTCAAAAACGGTCTGTCGAGGCGACCCCAGCCGCAGATCTCGGAACCTCGCATGGTTCCCTCCGCCTTCCTTCCCCCTCCCACCGCAGGCCCCACTACGAACCGGAAGCCACAGAGTTTCCGCCTACTTGCACCTCAGCGCGGCCATATTGCGTCACGGAACCCAGTCTTCCAGTGGCCGGAAGTAGCTGTAGGCCCGCCCCGTGAGCTCCTCCAGAGCCGCCCACCTAAGTCGGCGGCTCTCTTCTCCCTGACCTGTAGGGGGCGGGATTTGTCCCAGTCGGGCGCCCCAAAGCCCTGGAGGCAGCCATTTTGCCGTACAATGCAGGGGACGTTCGGACTTGGGCGCTCAGGCAATGAAGCTCTTTTCACCAGGAGTTTCCGCAATTCCGCCAATCAGAAACTTCCTTGCCTCAGGCCCAACCGTCAGCCAGTCGCGTGCAGGGGCGGGGGGCAGGAGTGAACGAACCCACCATTCCAAAGAGAGGAAGGGGACCCGAACAAGGTGAATAAGCGATTGGGGTTTTCAAGGCTGTGAAGGGCTTCAGGGAACGGCAGGTGTCTCTTTAAAGGGAAGTAAAACCTTTTCCTTCAGCAGAGCTATTGCCGTGCCTTCTGGCCTACCTATCTCCCAGATCCCGGTTTCCGCGGCTTAATCAACTACACCTGCCGGTTCCCTGGCAAGGGCAGCACACTCCTTGCAGCTGTCCAGCAGCTGTTTCTACCAAGTGCTACATATCCCGATCTTTAAATTATAACACATGCATACAAATAAGCACAACGCGCTGTACAAAAGTGTTATTATTGTTACTGGTGTTGATTTTTCTTTCAAGCTACACCATAAAACTAATGGCCAACCAAATCGGCGGCACCTGGCTGGTTCTCCTCCTTTTCTGGAGGAGGAGGGACCTTGAAGGACCGGCAGTGCTGATCCAGAGGCCGTGCTTTATCTTTGAGGTCCAGCGCAGGAGGATGGGCGATGATGGGGCAGGAACTTTGAGGAGAATCTGTGCAAACTGCGGCCGTGAGGGCTGTGAATCGAAATGAGAATCATAAAATACTTAAGATCTTGCCTCTTCTTCTCTGGGAGAGCTGAGAAAACAAGGAAGGAGGAAGAAACTGACTGTGACGTCCACATCTCCCAGTTAGGCAGGCTGGACCATTCGTGGACACAAGGCTGGGTCCTGAGCTGAGCTTATGAGGAAACCATAAAGACTAACACGCCCCCAGTCCCTGAGATTCCTGAGCATTTCACAAGTTAGGGGGGCATCTTGCCACTGTCTACACCCACAGTGGCCCTTACATCGCCAATGCTTTCAGAACCCCAGAACCTGAACCTCACCCTCCCATTAAAGAATCTCAGGTCACTTCTCGCCAGTCGTCTACTACAGCCTTTAATTTGGAGAACATGAAAACTCTTCAAAGGGGACTGGAACTTCGAAGATATAAAGGATTTAATTTCTAGACCCTCAACTTTCCCAAAATTGGTCTACTTAAGGAAAAGCCAGCAATACAGGTTCTCCTTCCCTTACCTCTGTAAATAGACTCCCTCTTTAAAAAAACGAAAAAAGTATAGTTTTCAAACATTAAATCTCCTGGGGAAAACTTACCTGTAAGACACCACATCTTACAACTTATTTAAAAAATTCCTTTGAGCAACAGGTGCTGCCCCCTTTCGCCTGTGGCTCAAGGAGCAGGGCGTCGGCCCTATGTACCTGAGGTGGTGAGTTCAAACCCAGCCCTGGCCAAAAACTGCAAAAAAAAAAAAAAAAAAAAAAAAAAATTCCTTTAAAGGCAGGGCATGGTGGTAAAAGCCTGTAATCCTACCACTCTGGGAGGCAGAGGCGGGTAGATTGCATAAGATCATTGGTTGGAGACCAGCCTGAGCAAGAGCAAGACCTCATCTCTAAAAATAGGGCTGGCTCAGTGCCTGTAGCTCAAGTGGCTAAGGCGCCAGCCACATACACCAAAGCTGGTGGGATCGAATCTGGGCTAGGCCTGCCAAACAATGACAACTACAACCAAAAAATAGCCAGGGGTGGTGGGGGGTGCCTGTGGTCCCAGCTACTCCGGAGGCTGAGGCAGGACAATCGCCTAAGCCCAGGAGTTGGAGGTTGCTGTGAGCTGTGATGCTATAGCACTCTACTGAGGGTGATAAAGTGAAACTTTGTCTCAAAAAAAAAAAATTAAAAAATGTTTCTTTTTAACAATTACAAAAATTGGTGGCGCCCATAGCTCAGTGGGTAGGGCGTCAGCCGCATGCACGGAGGCTGGTGGGTTCGAACCTAGCCAGGGCCTGCTAAAATCAACAATGATGACTGCAACAAAAAAATACCCGGGTGCTGTGACTAGTGCCTGTAGCCCCAGCTACTTGGGAGGCTGAGCCAAGAGACTCGCTTAAGCTCAAGAGTTTGAGGTTGCTGTGAGCTGTGACATCACAGAATTCTACCAAGGGCGACAGAGTGAGACTCTGTCTCAAAAAAGAAAAAATTACAAAAATTTGTGCACTCTTTATACTGTTTAAAGAATATAATTCTCACAATAATTGTCACAATAACTCATCTCAGAAGAATTTCTAACAATTAGTGACTTTCAAGAAAGATATTTTCCTTTTTTTTTTTTAAGACAAAGTCTCATTATGTCACATACACCAAGGCTAGTGGGCTCGAACCCAGCCTGAGCCAGCTAGACAACAATGACAACTGCAACAAAAAATAGCCGGGAGTTGTGGTGGGCACCTGTAATCCCAGCTACTGGGGGAGGTTGAGGCAAGAGAATCACTTAAGCCCAAGAGTTTGAGGTTTCTGTGAGCTATGACGCCATAGCACTCTACTGGGGGTGACCAAGTGAGACTCTGTCTCAAAAAAAAAAAAAAAGAATAGGGCAACTCCTGTGGCTCAAAGGAGTAGGGTGCCGGCCCCATATGCCAGAGGTGGCGGGTTCAAACCCAGCCCCAGCCAAAAAAAGAGTGAGAGTGAGAGCAAGAGCGAGAGCGAGAATGAGAGAGAAAGACAGAAAGAAGAAAAAGAATTATTCCCAAGTGTTAATAGTTTATTTATGGCTGGGCATGATGGCTCATACCTGTAATCCTAGCACTCTGGGAGGCTGAGGCAGGAGAATGGCTTGAGCTCAGGAACTTGAGACTAGTCTGAGCAAAAGTGAGATCTTATCTCTACAAAAAAAATAGAAACATTAGCCGGCATTGTGATGGATGCCTATAGTCTCAGGTACTTGGGAAGCTGAGGCAGGAGGATCACTTGAACCCAGGAGTTTGAGATAACTGTAAGCTAGGCTGATGCCACTTCACCGTAGCCTAGGCAACAGACTGAGACTTTGTCTCCAAAAAAAGCTTATTTATCTATTTTTAAATGGATGGTGGATATCAAGTCATTATGCTATTTCAATTCCCGTGGACATTAAAAAGGTAATTTCGGCTCAGCACTCATAGCTCAGTGAATAGGGCGCTGGCCACATACATCAAGGCTGGTGGGTTCAACTTCAGCCCAGGCCTGCTAAACAATGACAACTGCAACCAAAAATGGCTGGGCGTCGTGACGGGCGCATGTAGTCCAAGCTACTTGGGAGGCTGAGGCAAGAGAATCTCTTAAGCCCAAGAGTTTGAGGTTGCTGTGAGCTGTGACGCCACGGTACTCTACCAAGGGTGACTTAGTGAGACTCTGTCTCAAAAAAAAAAAAAAAAGGTGATTTCAGGCTGAGTGTGGTGGCTCATGCCTATAATCCTTAACACTCTAAGAGGAGGCCAAGGTGGGTGGATAGCTTGAACTCAGGAATTCGAACCCAGCCTGAGCAAAAGTGAGACCCCATCTCTGCTAAAATAGAAAAACTGAGGCAAGAGGATCGCTTAAGCCCAAAAGTGCGAGGTTGCCCTGAGCTATGACCCCACAACACTCTACCTGGGGCAACAGCTTGAGACTAAGTATTTAGAAAAAAAGTGATTTCATTATTTTATTATTATTTTTATTTTTTTGGCAGTTTTTGGCCAGGGCTGGGTTTGAACCCACCACCTCCAGTATATGGGACCGGCACCCTACACATTGAGCCACAGGCACTGCCCTCATTATTTTATTATTTATTTCTTTTTCTTTTTTTTTCTTTTCTTTTTTTTTTTTTTTTTGAGACAGAGTCTCAAGCTATCGCCCTGGGTAGAGTGCCATGACGTCACAGCTCACAGCAACCTCCAACTCCTGGGCCTAGGCGATTCTCTTGCCTCAGCCTCCCAAGTAGGTGGGACTCCAGGCACCTGCCAGAACACCTGGCTATTTTTTTGTTGCAGTTTGGCCGGGTTGGGTTTGAACCTTCCACTCTCGGTATATGGGCCCAGCGCCCTACCCACTGAGCCACAGGTGCTGTCCCAGAATTACATTCTTAAAACAATTTGATGATGGGTGGTGCCTGTGACTCAGTGAGTAGGGCACCAGCCCCGTATACTGAAGGTGGTGGGTTTGAACCCAGCCCCAGCCAAACTGCAACAAAATTATAGCCGGGTATTGTGGTGGGTACCTGTAGTTCCAGCTACTTAGGAGGCTGAGGCAAGAGAATCGCCTAAACCCAAGAGCTGGAAGTTGCTGTGGAGAGCCACAGCACTCTACTGTGGGTGACAAAGTGAGACTCTGTATTTAAAAAAACAATAACAAAAAAAAATTGATGATGAAATTTTTAAAGGGTGAAAATTTTACTTAAAAATACATATTTTTTCAAAATTAATTCCTGAAGTAAAATTTTTCGAACAGAAAATTTAAGATTGTTGCCCTAAGTTATCCAAGTGTCTCCTGTTGGATACAGCCCCCAACACTCCTGTTTCCCTCCTATCTCCTTTTCTCACCTCTATGGCAGAAGGTGAAGATGTTTATTCAGTGGTCACAATTCCAGCTCCTCCTCCTCCTGAGGTGTCCACAGGAGCCAGTCGGCAAGCTTTGCCATTGATAGCGACCACAGCAGCTTATAAGCAGCCTCCAGCATCAGCAGTGTCAAGAAGAGGGCCAAGAAAATAAAGAAGACCTTGTCCATGGTGCGTCGTAGGGGGCCTCTGGGGGGAGAGGGACCCTGGGCAAAAGCCAGGAACACATCCCTCTCATCCACATCACCTTCCTCCTCTGCCATTCTAACCCAGTCTGACAGCCAGCTGGATAGTGGAGCTGGAATGAAGCCCTTGCTCAGCACCACCAGGATTAAGGGGTGTGGCTGTGGCAAGTCCCATGGGCCAGTCTTGACCCTAATTCCCACAGCTAAGAAAAAGAAGAGGAGGGTCTCTGAGTCTTTGGAACAATTATTTAATCATCTACTGTGATATAAGAAGTCTAATCCCTATGTGATCCCCAAACTCTGTTCAGCGTTACCAGATAATTCTGTGATTTGGAAACTGAAAACCCAACATAGATACATAAAGTAAAGTCTCTAAGCTCAAGGCTCAAAGTCTTGGACCTCAACAGATAGTGAACAGTGGACCTAGTGTGCTTCTGAGAAATGCTACCAGTCATGGTCCTAAAGCCCTTTCCAGTTGCATAGTGGGTTTTCAGGGGTGAGGTGCTCTCTCCTAACCAAAGTTAGTGGAAACAAGCAGAGGGGTTTTCAGTTTGCACAAAAGTGGTTTTCTCCTGGGTCTATGAGCAGCTGAGCTCACAGTGCTAACTCAAAGCACTCCCTCTGAACTTCTGGTTGCTGCAGTACCTGGTGGGTTAAAATTTGACTACATAAACCCATGCTTTGTTAGTTTTTCTATATTTTTAGTGAAGACAGAGAATCTCACTCTTGCTCAGTCTGGTCTCCAATTCCTGAACTCAACCAATCCACCCCAGCTTCCCAAAGTGCTAGGATTACAGGTGTAAGCCACCATGCCTACTTCCACGTGGTACAATTTTTATTTTTATTATTTTATTTTATTTTTTTTTTTTTTTTGAGGCAGAGTCTCACTTTGTTGCCCCCAGTTGAGTGCTGTGGCATCACAGCTCACAGCAACCTCTAACTCTTGGGCTTATGTAATTCTCTTGCCTCAGCCTCCCAAGTAGCTGAGATTACGGACACCCACCAGAACACCCAGATAAGGCTCAAGCTACACCCTTGCCTCAGCCTCCCAGGTAGCTGGGACTACAGGCACCCACCACAACGCCAAGCTGTTTTTAGAGACGAGGTCTTGCTCTGGGTCAAGCTGGTCTTGAACCCATGAACTCAGGCAATCCAACCACCTCAGCCTCCCAAGTACTGGAGTTACAGGCGTGAGCCACTGCACCAGCTGAAGTGGGAATATTGCTTGAGCCTGGGAGTTTGAGTCCAGGCTGGGCACAAGATAGTGAGACTCCATGTCTACAAACAACAAAATAAAAGGTTACTTTTATGCATGTTCCATCTCTAGTACAGATCTACCATTCCTTTTTTTTTATTTATTTATTAGAGACAGAGTCCCACTTTGTCACCCTTGGTAGAGTGCTGTGGTGTCACAGCTCACAGCAACCTCCAACTCTTGGGCTTAGGCGATTCTCTTGCCTCAGCCTCCCAAGTAGCTGGGACTACAGGCACCCGCCACAATGTCCGGCTATTTTTTTGTTGCAGTTTGGCCAGGGCCAGGTTTGAACCCGCCACCCTTGGTGTAGGGGGCTGCCACCCTACTCACTGAGCCACAGGC
>CAUYPK010162248.1:0-27132 GCA_963574355.1 Loris lydekkerianus
GTTCTGTATCTCTTGCAATGCTTGGGAAATTCTCCTCCAAAATCTCTTGGAGTAGAGCATCTGTACCTTTAGGGCCATCCTCTTCTCCTTCAGGAATTCCTATAAGATGAATGTTTGGTCTTTTGGAGTGATCCCACAACTCTCTCAGGGAATGATCAGTTTTTGCTCTCCATTTGTCTGCCTCTTTGAGTGTTTGAGAACGTTCAAAAGCTTTCAGAGATCCTTTCTTCTGCCTGGTCAACTCTATTACTGAGGGATTCTACTGTATTTTGGAGCTCCTCAACTAACTTTTTCGTTTCCTTGAGCTCTTCTATCTCTCTTCTCATTATGTCCATATCTTTGGTGAGTTGGGCTTTGAATTCATTAATTTCTTGAGACAACTTTAGAACTACTCTTTGGAATTCAATTGCTATCTTTTCTTCCATTCTATTTATCTTATTTGCAATCCATATTCTGAATTCCACTTCTGACATTGCTGTCATTTGTCTATACATGGCATCTTCAGTTGTATCTCTTTTGTCATTTCTTAGTGGGGTTGATCTACTCTGGTTATTCATGTTGCCAGAGTTGTTCTGTTGGGTCCATACCATGTTTATTTTCCATTGTTTGGTTATTAGAACTGGTAGGGGAAGATTGAATTGGGTCCCAGGTAGTAGAGATAGCCCCTTACCAAAGCGCTAGGCTTTATGATTGTGGCTTATATCCTACAACCTTACAAAGGCCTCTTTCAGAGTTTTGGCTGAAGACTCTGAGGACCTACTTGGTGAGCTAGAGCAAGCTAGCTTTGTTTTGATATCAGCCAATCTCTACCCTATCCTAAGAAGCCACAGTATTATGTTTAAATATCGACTATGAAGATATACAAAAGCTGTGGCATTCAGCCCCCACCCTTCATTTCTTTTCCGCTACAGAACTTCGAAGGTCAACCTCAGAATGTCCCCATGTGGACATGCCCAGACACAGCTTCCAATTAAATTGTCTCAGGCAGTGCAAACCCTGCTCAACAGAGAGGGGTTCAAGGGTCTCCAACAGCACAGTTGAAGCCAGGGATCCACACTGCCACCCATCAAACTGAGTCCACACTGTTGTCTGCTTCTGTGCTCACAGGCCCAGCTGGAGCCAGGGACCACACCTCCGCCCACCAGTCTCATCCACACCCAACTAGCCACTGCTTGCCAGACCAGTTGGAATCAGGGGACCATGCTCCCATCTGCCAGTATCAGTCCACTGCCTGGCAAGCCTTTGGTCACAGGCTCTGTTGGAGTCAGGGCACCAGGCCCCACCCTCTGGTCTCAGTCCACACACAAGTAGCCTCTGCTTGCCAGACCAGTTGGAGTCAGGGGACCACACCCCCTCCTGCCAGTCTCAGTCCATTGCCTGGCAAGCCTCTGTTCATAGGCTCTGGTAGAGTCAGGGCACTGCACCCCACCCACAGGTTTCAGTCCTAACCTGGTAAGCCTCTGCTCACTAGCCCTGCTGGATACAGGGGACCATGCCCTAGCACTCAGGTCTTGGTTCACAAGACCTCAAGCAAGCCACTGCTCGAGGGTTCTGTTGGAATCAGGGGACCATGTGCTTGCTCTCAGGTCTCAATCCATGCCTAGCAAGCCTCTGCTCACAGGCCCAGCAGGGACTGGGGACCAGCCCTGTCTGCCGAACTCCATCCACATGGGGCAACCACTCCCCCGCTGTGGTGCAATAAGAGCCGGGGGTTCTGTACTCCATCCTGTGAGACACAGCCTGAACCGAGGGTCAATACCACCACTGGCTAGACATGGTCAGAACCAGGGGACTGCTTCTCCTCCCACCGAGTGTCCCTTTCTTCCCACACCCTCTTTCTTCCTCGTTAGTCTCAGATTCCGTCCTGATGGTTGGCGGTTCCCACTACGCCCAGATCTCTCAGGACAAGATGAAACTCTCTGTGCTCTGCATGGGGCAGAACTTCAGACCACCATGCAAAGGGGAAAGGTAGTCTGGGAATTTGGACTTGTGGGAGAAAATATCTGTTCAATTTTATGCCTGGTGGGGTGGTATCTAGGTTTGTAAGTGGGACCTCCCTGGAGAAAGAGACCTGGAGTTTAATGGCTCTCTCCAGTGAGGTAAAATGAGAGGTCTTTTGTTCCCTGCTAGTTAGCAGACAGCCTGTGGCAGGTCTCCTGCTGGGGGGAGGGGTCTCCAGTCCATAGGCTTTATACCTGAAATTTGTTTTCTTGAGAGCTCTTCCTTGGCGTTACAGCTTGTCTAACTTCTTTCTTGGCTCAGCTCCCCACCTTTGGCTCCATAGAGTCTGATTCTGTCCAGTTTTTCTTCCTCTTCTCAGGAGCCTCTGCCTAGGTTTGCTACCAGTCAGCCATCTTCCTAGATTTCCCTAGGGCAGGACTTTAGAGAACCTTCCTAACTCCTGCTATGTAACGCTGGTAGGTGGGTCCCTGTGTGAGAACTGTCATATGAATTTGGGGAGCCCCTAGCCCCACTGGGGGAAGCAAGGGCCCCTCCAGCTATGAAGGTGGTGACAGAACATGCAGAAAGGCAGCAGCCACGAGTTGTGTACAATGGCTGTGGGGGTGGGGAGGTGACAGCTGAGATTGGCTTCCATGAAAAGCCAACCAAAATTATATGAAGTATTATAAAAGTAAATTATCACAGGGTGTGGGCACCTTTTGCATCTTTGTAGGTATTTGACATTTTCTGCAATAGGAAGGAGAAGCTAAAGCTTTCTCTGGAGATTCAAAGTCAAAGTGGGGAAAGGAAAACCAACCACGCGGGAGTTTTAAAGGAAGAATTTCGTAACAGCCTTAAAGCAAGAGACAAATCAGCATGTTAGAGTCACATCACCCCAGTGAGAATGAGAGTTTTTAAGACAGGGAAGGTGACAGCCGGCAGAATAAGAGGCTTCAAACAGGTGAAGAGCCAAGTAAGCATCATGAGACAAAATCAGTTGGAAAGGGGGGGTGACCGGGAGTCCGAACTAGCTGAAGAAATAGCCCAAGAGCAGCCAAGTACCGGCTGCTGTGGGTCCCAGAGCTAGTGGAGTGCCTGGGTCCAGTGGAGTTCTCTTAGGGGGCTGTGGCCTCCCAAGGGCACAGACCTCCAGCAGCTTGGAACAGCCCCAGCCCTGGCCTCCCCAGCAGACTAAGCTTCCAGCCTTAGATGGCTCATGCAGCTGTCCTGGGTGCCTCAGAAGCATGGGGGGCAGGATCTGGTGGCCAGAACGAGGGTGAGACCCCACTGTGTCCTTGGTTTGGGTAAGGCATGCCACAGGTAAATTGCAGCTTGGCTGTCCCCAAGCCTGGCACCTGGGGAAGGGAAGCTGCCACCCCTGCAGGCCACGCGGACTATTCATGCATCAAACAGCAGAGGCAGAGGCAGAAACTTCTAGCAGGTGCCAGCGGCCTCACCAGTGTCCTTCCTCAATGTCATTCAATCTCATTTGGTTCCCACATCCTCCCAAGAGACGGGTCTCGTAGGACAGCACACAAGGTGCCCCCACGCCTAACACTCAGGGCAGCCCTTGCCACCTGTCCCTTCTTTCTCTTTGATCATCAAACAGCTCACCTCTCCTGGACCTGTCAACGGCAGTCATAGCCCTGGTAGGCACCAGGCAGCCTGGGACACAAGGGTCAGCTGTGGTCACCTCTGCACCAGGTGCTGACACACAGCAGTGAGACAACAGCCCTGCATTCCTCTTCCACAATGACTGCCCCTTCCCCGGGCACACACAGACACACATGTACACAGAGACATACAGAGACCACGTGCATGGGCAACACGTACATACATACACATAAGCACAGACACACACAGACACAGGGGCACAGACACATGTACACACACAAAAAGCAAGTCAGCAGGCCCTGGGCATCTGAACCCAGTCAGCTGCTATTTGTAGCCCCTGTCTGGGTGGCCCCTGCCTGGACAGGGGAGGCCACAGGCCGCAGAGGCTCCTTCTGCTGTGGAAGTAGTAGGGAGCTGCTCTGGGGGAGGCAGAGTCATTAGCCCCTGGTGGGGGGTGGATGGTACTTTCTTTCTCCTGACTTTTCAGAGAGCCTCTTTTAAAGAATGATTCTCAATTCCCAGGTAAACATGCCTGATGCAATCACAGCACTTCTCTCCTAGCTAACTCCCAAGGGTCCAGGCAGGAGCCCGGCAGCTCTCGAGGGGGGAACTATGACTAGGCCCCACGTGCACATGTCCAACTCACTCAGGCCGGGACGGCCACCTTAGAGGATGCAGGAGCCAATGGCCAGGAGGGGCTTATGACTTGGGGTCAGGAAGCCCAGGACCAAGATCTCCTGGCCCATGGATGCCAAGGCCATTGGCTTGTGCCTGGCGGGGTGGCTGTCATGAGAGAGCTCTCTAGACAAATGTTCCTCCAGGAGGAAGCAGTACACATCTCCTCCCATGGGGCCTCCCAGCAGCCATACCCAGCATTCACTCTCTGCTCACTACTGATGGCCCGGACACCTGGGTGGCTCCTTGTCTAACTGGAGGCCTCAATATTCTTATCTGTCAAGTGAAGTTGCCTCTGCCCCTGCACCCCTACATCCAGCTGCTAGGGAGACTGAGCCTGACTCTGCTTGTACACCATCTGCCCTGGGACATTACCCTGAGCCCAGACCACCACCCCCATCTTCCCACTGTTACAGGCAACTGGGCAAGTGGGGCCTGTGGACATGACCGTCTCTGGAAAGAGGGTCTTTGTGGATGCAACCAAGCTAAGATGTAGCCACGCAGAGTGAGAGGCCCTAATTCAATGCCTGGCAACCTTATAAGCGATAAAGAGGAGACAGAGAACAGAGAAGGTGAGGTGGAGATGAAGGCACAGTAGGGTGATGTGGCCACAGACCAGGAACACCCACAGCCTCCAAGTTGGAGCACACCAGGAAGGGCCCTCTCTGGAAACCCAGGGGAACCGGGCCCCACAGACACCTTGATTCTGGACATCTGGGCTCCAGGGCTAGGAGAGGACAAATTCCTGTTCTTTTAAGCCACCCAGGCTGTGGCCATTTGTTATGTCAGCCTTAGGATAGTCACACACACACTGGATTCAGAGCTGGGAGCTGGGCTGACCAAGAGGAGTGGGGGCATCTTCCTCAGCACTCAGGGACACGCTGGAGGCCCCTCTGCCTCTGCCATGGACAAGGCTGCAGGACAGCCCTGTTCCACAAGGTAGGGGCCAACCCGGGATTGCCCTGGCTCAGATGCTGTGCGCACACACAGCTAGCTGTCTTCCCTGCTCTCCATCTGGGGTGTGTCTACACTGGTTCCCCGCCCTGTCTCCCCACAAAAAACCAGGACCTGAAGGTGAAGCCTCATGCACCTTTATTTCCCACATGGCAAGAATAGCTGGTCCCAGTGGGACGCGCCATCCTGGCGACTCCTTGGAGAACAGCCCATACTCAGCAGATGCCAACCTGCCCCCAGGGAGGGGTCTCCAGGCAACACAGCAACATTGTGTGGGTAGAGGGTGGCCCCGTTGCTGGGGTCACCTCCTCCTTCCATGCAGCAGGCTCCCAGCCCCAACAGCTGTCCATTCCTCTGCCCTCTCCCAAGAGGACCCAACTTCAAATCCCCAGAATCTACTGCCTCTAGAAACAGGCTGAGGGCGGACACATTGCCTCTGCTTCCGGGGGTGCTGGGTGGCATGAGAGCCTTAGCCACTGCTGGCCCTTTTCGATTCTCTTTCCAGCTTCTCAATTATTTTAAGGGATGAGAGTCTGGGAGCTTCCTTCCCATTACTGCTGTTTCAGGGGGGCAGGTGGCGTTGGGTGCAGCCTGCAGCAGCAGAGAGTTCACATGGGCAGAGAATCGGAGCTAAAATTTAGTCAGAGTTTCCCATCCATTGTGCTGTTTGTCACAGGTAACATTCATTTTCCAACTGTAGCAACAATTTAAATAGTCTTTCAGGCATCAACACACTTAAGTAAAAATAAGTGAGCTGATTTAAAGTTAAAAAAAAAAACCAGGCTCGGGGCAAAGGACACCGCCAGGCTCACAAAGGTGTTCTGCACATGCAAGTGCTGAAAATGCCCCAGGATGCGTGTGTGTGTGTGTGGGGGGGGTCTTCCCTTAGCTAAAGGCAGCGCCAGGCCTTGGTTTACATGAGTTCCCCTTCCTGGGGTACCTGACAGCTTCTTCTCAGAACTTCTTTTATTAAAGAAGAGAACGTAAATACAGAAGGCCACAAAACACAGAACTCCCTGAGCTATTCAGATGAACACTGAGCAACTGTCAGCTGGGTCAGCACCGTGAAGCCACAGCCCTGCCTCCCCCGCAGACTCTCGCTGTCCCAATCCTCACCTCCCGAGTTTCATCATCTGGTACCTGCGGCACTACCTGGAATCCTGCCCAGTTGAAACCTTTGTCTTTTAAACCTCTTCACCTACATCCTCCCTGCCCTTACAATTTACCATAGTAGCCACTGTCGGCCCGCAGGGCTTCCCGGGCTCTGGTCTAGCCTAGACTGCACACTGGCTATCTCTGGAGAGGGAGGCATTGCCTGCAAGCCCTGGCTGGCTGCACACCTGAAAATGGCCCCTAAGTTGCACAGGGCAGATGCCCGCCAGACCCGAAGAGAGGGCTGGGTATGAGCGAACATGCAGTCCTCACTGACTGCTGTCAAAACCGTAATGTTCTGCATTGGATTTTGGACAGTCATAACCCAAAAGGGAAGTCACCTCTAAACAGCCGGATTAAACATGACACAGCTGCATGAGAGCCTCGCTCGCAGCCACTGATGGATCCCAGGCCTCCTGCAGCACCACCTGCCCTTGGTTTACACAAAAGTCTAACAGTCTTAACCATCTGGTTTCCTAGATGACAATGGACTAGAAGGAGAAACAAGGTTTTTAAAAAAGAAAATGATAATTGGCAATCCCCCAGCAGGAAGCTGGAGAGGAGTCTGCAGAAGGATAAACAGCCCACAGTCAACACCCTCTTGGCAGCAGGGTATCTCCACGCAGCCCCCCTGGGGTCCCAGGGTTCACGTGATGAGCTGCTCAGGCCCTGGTGGGGGCCCTGGGCAGATGTCCTCACTGCTCTGGACCGCAGTGTCCCCATCTACAAAATGGGGATAACGATAGAACTTCGGGCGTGGGGTTGTTTAAAAGATCAAAGGAGATCTTTAAAGATTAGAAGGCCTTAATAAAATAAATTTTAATCATTATTAAAATTAATCATTATAATGACTCACATCACCAGAAAAAGTGCTAAATTATCTCTCACTTCTAACCTAAGGTTACATGTAACACATTTTAGGAAGATTCCCACTAAATGCAGAGAGGTGTGGGACAAGTGGCCTGCCTTGGGCAGCCCTGGTGGGGAGGCCAGCACAGCAGCAGGCTGGGCTGAGGCCCAGATGAGAGGAAGGTGCTGCTGGAGACCCGGTGCTCACCAGAGACAAAGCCATGTTCCCCACACACTAGAGAGAAAACTAAACTGAAGAGAAGACAGTTTAAAAATAATGGACAGGGCAGGAGACAGTTATCACCTGTGGTTCTTTGTTAAACTGCCTGCAAGCTCAAGCTGCTGGGGACATAGCCCCAAGTCACGAGAACGCCCAAGTGACCCAGTTGGCCAGGCCGAGAGTAGTGGACAGGTGTCCACAATAGCGGGCAGAGAAGGCTTTCCTTTTCCTTTGCTGTATGTGAGTTCCCAGCAGTGCTCCGGAGAGCAAGGTCACCACATAAGCGCAGCCCAGGCGAGGCAGCCCCTACCAGGCGCCCAGGTACCCTCTTCGTGCACAGAAAGGTCTGTACCTGGGACCCAGGTAGCCAGTAAAACCAACCTCCACCAGTGCCTGTCCCTTTTCTCCACCTGCCATGAGAAGAAAGGCCATGTTTGGTATCTAGAGGGCCAGTGTGGGGGTGTTTGCTGGACTGGCCTAGAAGGCACAGATGATGGGGTAGCTAGCACTACCCAGCCTGCAGATCCAGGCCCAAGATGCTAGGGCGGAGGGAGCATGGCCCTGAGGGCAGGAAAGAATGTCCCTGCATGTGCTGAATGACCCAAAGGTGGACAGAGACATTGCAAGTGACCTGGGGGGTGAGTGTGCCCCCGTGACGCTTTGCCCACTGAGTGTGGGTCTCTAAGCTCACCCAGCTCCCCTCTGCCCTGCTCCTCAGGCAAACCTAAAACAGTCAAGACTCAGAGGGATCAAACCTGAGGGCATTTCCACACATTCACAGGAGCAAAAGGCTGTGAGCACATCAAAATCTGACACCCTGCAAAAGCTGGGTTCTCCCAGGAAA
Source organism: Loris lydekkerianus (assembly GCA_963574355.1). Lineage (NCBI taxonomy): Eukaryota > Metazoa > Chordata > Mammalia > Primates > Lorisidae > Loris > Loris lydekkerianus. The sequence goes on from CAUYPK010162248.1 coordinate 8,250, forward strand.
TGAAAATAAAATCCACCGATGAGTCTTCCCACTGCTGGGGGCCCATGGGTGGTCTGGGTGCTCCATTCCCCACTGCCAGGGCTGAATTGTGTCCTACCATATTCACATATTATAGCCCTAACTGCCAGCGCTGCAGAACATGACTGTATTTGGAGATGGGTCTTTATAGAGGAGATTTAGTTAAAATGAGGCCATGAGGGTGGGCCCTAATCCACAGACGTGGTTAAGATGCAGATGCACACAGAGGAACAGCCACGTGAGGACTGAGAAGACACCACCTGCAAGCCACGGAGAGAAGCCTCAGGAGGAACCAGCCCCACGTCACCGTGAGAGCAGACTGAACGTGCCCACACAGCAAGGCCCCTGGACGGATGGGTCAGCCCAAGTGGCAGGACTTCTCCCCGGCCACACCTAGAAGTGCTACAGGCCCCTCTCCCAGGAAGGACACCAGCCCAGCCTGGCAGACCCAGCCACCTCCCAGCGGGTGCCCCAGCTTCACCAGTGGCCCTCTGCGCCCATGCCCAGAGGGACCAGATGACCAGGGCAGTGACCATCATGCCAACAATTCTGATTCCACTTAACCCAACTGCGTGGAAATACTGTTGGCCTGGGACTTGGCCGCTGTCAGCCCAAGCCCATCTTTGGTGGCTCTGACCCCAGCCTTCCTGGGTTCCCAGGGCCTCAAGTTCAAGACTATGTGCAGTATATATACACAGAGTATCAGAAAAATCTATTCACATTTTAAGAAAGGAAAAAACTGTATTAAAGTTGTAACACTCAAGTCACATTTGACTTCAGCAGTTACAAGAGATGCTAAACATGACTTGTATTCATCTTTAGTGTCCTCCTTTCTTAAAATGTGTATACAACTTTTTGGCACCCTCCATGTGAGCGGGCAGGGTCTTGCTCTGTCACCCTGGCTAGAGTGCCGTGGTATAATCACTGCTCACTGCAACCTACAACTTCTGGGCTCAAGTGATCCTCCTACTTCAGCCTCCCAAGTAGCTAGGACTATAGGTCTAGGCCACCACACTGCCTATTTATTTATTTATTTATTTAGTTAGTTAGTTAGTTATTGAGACAGAGTCTCACTTTGTGGCCCTTGGTAGAGTGCCGTGGCATCATAGTTCACAACAACCTCCAACTCTTGGGCTTAAGCGATTCTCTTGCCTCAGCTTCCCAAGTAGCTAGACTACAGGCACCTGCCATAAAGCCCAGTTTTTTTTGTTTTTTGTTTTTTTTTTTTTGGTAGAGACAGGATCTCACTCTGGATCAGGCTCCTCTTGAACCTCTGAGCTCAGGGCAGTCCACCCACTTCTGTCTCCCAGAGTGCTTACAGGCGTGAGCCACCATGCCAGGCCACACTGCCTAATTTTTGAAAAAAAAAATTTTTTTTTGGTAGAGATAGGGATCTCGTCCTGTTGATATTGGTCTCAAACTCCTGGCCTCAAGTGATCTTCTAGCCTTGGCCTGCCTTGGCCTCCCAAAGTGTTGTGAGAGCCACCACACCTAGCCTGTTTTTTTTTGTGTGTGTGTGTGTGTTTTTTTTTGTTGTTTTTTTTTTTTGAGACAAGTCTCACTATGTCATCCTCGGTAGAGTGCAGTGGCATCACAGCTCACAGCAACTCAGACTTGGGCTTAAATTATTCAAACCCACCAGCCCCAGCACCCATTGAGCTACGGGTTCCTCCCACAGCCTTTTGTTTTTAACTAAAGAGAGACCCCTGAGGGACCCTGGCAAACATCTTTGCACTGTGTACCCCTGGGGTAAGGTATACAGGGCAGGGAAGAGACCTCCCTCTGATGGGAAGTGAGAGCCCACCATCTTTCTGGACAACAGACAGACATGGTGGGGCCCCGGGGCCAGGAGAGCCAGCAACTGACCACAGGAGGGACGTAACCACATCCAGTGGACTACTAACATGCAACCCCTAGACCCTGGGCCCCACTCCAGGCCAGCACCCAGAGGAAGTCCCTCATACGTGTCCAGGGAGACCTGAACACAGCACTTGCTCCAAGGATCAAATGGAAACAGCCAGAACGTCCTTCCACAGGGTGGAAATAAACTGTGATTTATAAAGCAAAGGAAAATGAACAAAGAATATAGAACCACACAGGTAAAAAGAGATCACAAAAGGCTACAGGCTCCTGTTGGAAACTTCTCTAGGACTAAAACAATCAGAAAGGAAAAGGGGCATGAGCAGAGCATCAGCGGCCACATGATGCCCATGAGGCGAGCCAAATGCGGGTGTTTACAGATTCATCCATATATAGTAAAGCTCAATGGCCTGTCTGGGAACGTTCACTCGGAAATCCAGGATCGCGGCTTGGGGAAGGAGAAGGACCAGAGGCTGGGGACAGCGTGCCAGGGTGTCCACTGCATGGCAACCTATAGCTCTAGAAATAAACTTGAAGCAAATACGGCCTAGTGCTAGGACTGTGAGAAGGCTAGGAGTGCTTCTGTATATTTTTATGGTTCCTGGGTTTGAACTCTTCACAATAATTAATTACTATTAAAAAAATTATTTTTTTTAAGATAGAGTCTCACTTTGTCACCCTCGGTAGAGTACTATAGCTGTCACAGCTCACAGCAACCTCAAACTCTTGAGGCAAGCAATTCTCTTGCCTCAGCCTCCCAAGTAGCTAGGACTACAGGTGCCTGCCATAATGCCCGGCTATTTTTGCTGCTGTTGTTGTTGTTGTCATTGTTGTTTAGCAGGCCTGGGCAAGGTTCGAACCAGCCCTGGTGCATTGGCCAGCACCCTGACCACTGAGCTACGTGTGTCAAGCCTACTAATAAAAATTTTCATGAATGAAGGAGGCATTCCCTCCCTGCTTCCCCCACAAGGCTGGCGCTGGCCGAGCCAGGCACCAACTGTGGGCCTGGCCGTGCTCCTGCCTTTGTAGCATCCCCAGGAGGCCATGATGGCCCATTTGACAGATGAGGAAACTGAGGCCTGGAGCTTCAGGGATTTTCCCAGGGTGGTTTGCTGACAGCTGAGTCCACATTCAAACTACCACTTCACTTGCCATCCAGGAGGTCAGATGGGTTACTTGATGGGGACCCCACAGGTGGGGAGCTCCCTACTCGTGCAGGCTGGAAGGTGAGTACGCTGCAGGACAGTATTATAGCCCAGGGCATCGTGAGTTCACAGTCCTCCTCCAAAACACCACAGACTGAGTCAGCGCCCCAGATGGAGAAGACAAAGGGTTCTCCAGGCCAAGGAAGGGCACCTGCTAAGACAAAGGTGCAGGCGTGGGCAGCCCCAGCCAGCTGTGCTCCGGGTCTGAGGGCACCCCACAGCTGAGCCTTGGGCTGGACATGCCCTGCTATTCCACATCACCCTGCAACCCCAGAGAGCAGATCCCGGCTCCCCAGGAGCTCCATCTCCTCTCATCATGGAGATCAGATGAAAGAAGAACCAGCCAAGCCTGCCAGCCTTGTAGCAGCCAGGAAGTTCTCCTGGGAGGTCGGGCCTTATCTGGTGGTAGGCACCCACCACTGGGAGGGTCTGCACTAAGAGCCTATAGGCTGCACTCAGGCAGCAGGGCAGGGAGGGCAGGGGTCACAGTGGCCTTGGCCATGGCAGCCACATGCTCTCAGCAGCACACCCAGGCCAAGCACCCCAGACTACCCGTTGTGTACTAGTCATGAACAGAGAACACCTCTGTTCTCCTATCTAGGGACCCTCCTTGAGAGCTTGGCTGTCAGGCCAGCAAAGATGACCCACAAGTGGGTACTTTGACAGGATCAGCAACAAGGCCCTGTCTCCAAGGAAATGAAAATGGAATCAACTGATGAGTCTTCTTTCTACACTGGGGCTGACTTCTTATATTTCTAGGTCTTCTTTACACCCCGACCTCTCCCAACCTCATGCTGCCAAGTCACCTGCCTCCTCCCGGCAGTCCCAGTTTGCCTTCTGGGGACCTGTCCTGTGGGGACATGTGTGCCATTCAGAGGCAGAATCTAGGTCTCCCAGCAAGAGGGAATCTTTGCTCTCCTGCAGGAGCCAGGCCCAAAGTGGAAACCTAGCGTGGGTGCTGGAGTGGGCGAGGGTTCCCTTCAAAGCTGGCTGCTCTCTTCCTCTACCTCAAGGAGACCTGAGGATGCTGTGTACTCTTACAAACAACAATAGGCCTGCTGCCCACACTGGCACGTGCTTTCAGGTCAGAAAAGGCCTCTCCCTGTCCTGGCCCCAGGACAGGAGAGCAAGGGATGAGATTGTGTGGAAAAGTGGGGCATTCTCTCCAAAAGCAGCTGGGTCACCACCCCAGGACCTGCCACCAGGATGCACCACGTGCAGAAGCCAGACACAGTGTCTTTAGTGACACTAAAGAGACCGCTTCAGGGTTGCACATGGGTGTGTGACAGAGGGAGGGAGGAAGGAAGGAGGAGATTTCCATTAACACTCTCAGCTTGCAAACTTTAAAAAATTATCCAGAAGATTTCTTTGCATAAAACTTGATGTGAATCTTCCAGATATAAAATAGTTCAAGGAGCAAGTGCAGAGGATGGAGTCCCTAGAGATTCCCAGCCTCGGGAGTAAACAGGGGCTCTTATGCTTGAGCTGCCCTCTAAGCTCCTGCCAAGGTATCACCTGGGTGCAGGAGCCTGGGACCTCCTGGCTAGGTGGAGGTGGGGGAAATGTCAGGGACACCTCTGCCTTAAAGATGGGGAAACGGAGGCCTAGTGAGGGATAGCACAATGACTCTGCAATCCTCAGGGCCCTGTTCCCTCTCTAATGGGAGCCTGGTGGACACTGTGAGCCCTCAGGCTGACTACCTTTGACCACTGGCCTGTGTTCAGAGAGGCAGCCTGGGCCCAGGAGGAAAGGAAGGTGCAGCCCAGAGTGTGCATACACTCTGAAGCCTGAGAGAGTGAAGCACTCAGGACAAAGGCTAGGCAGGGCCCTTTCTGTGGGTCAGTTTGGGGCAAGGAGACAGTATGTTTGAAAGGTCAGCTGGGGGCCAGGGGTGGAGCTCTCAGGTCTCCAGGGGTCCTATACCTGAGTCTTATCTTTGAGTCTTAATGCTAAGTCCCAGAGGCTCCCAACCGCAGCACCCAGCCTTGGACTAACAAGGTCTGGTCCTAGCCCACAAGGCACTGCTGATGGGAGCAGTAGGCAAGGAAGTAGAGACCAGAGATGGAGGCACCCCAGCTCCCCCAGGCCCAGCTAGGCATCTCACTAGATCTGCTAAGGGACACTGTATGCTATGGTCCTGCTCTGTAGGGCGGCAGGCTCAAGGGATCCAGGTACAAGGGGAAGAAGCCCAGGCACAAGCCAACTGTGTCCCAGGAACTGGCTGCCCCTTCACAGACTAGGGCTCTACACATGGAGGAAACGGCCCAGGACAGCCTGAAACAAAAGCTGAGTTCAGGACAGAGGAGGGGGCTGGAGTGGTGGAGGGAGGGCCAAGGCTGCAGCAGGCTGGGGTTGCCCAGGACTATCTGGGTCAGGGGAGGTGGTGGCTGGAACTGAGCAGGCAGGGAGCTACAGGCCCCCACACTCAGCTCCAAGCTGACGCAACGCCTGCCTGTAGAACCATCTCAGGACAGCCTGTGAGCCCAATTTTGCAGACAGGGATATAGGTTTAGGAAGCAAAGAAACTCCTGGCCCCAAGTAAAGGGTCCCTACAGCTCCTCTTTGGCCAGACCTTCAGTCCCTCCCCCCCCCCCCCCATCCTCTCCACCTACAGCAACCAGGTCTGTACTGGGACCTGAGGGGCTGTGATGAGGCAGCTCCCAGCTCCAGAAATTGGGGTGGGCTAGAAGGAGGAGCTGGTAGATAGGACAGGGTGGGGGGGCTCCCCTCTGCCTGATCTGGGTTCATTCCCCTGGTAGGGGGGAAGGATTGGGGGGGGGAACAGGTGAGGCTCACCCTATAAGAAGGAATCTGGCCTTCTCAGGGGCCCCACCGTCCTGAGAGTGGGAACAGCCTAGAGAGTATGAGCACCCAGACAGCGGAACATTTTAAGCGACCCTCACCCCTGCACCCACTTATCTCAGTAAGCCAGAATAGTAAAAATCCTGTCGTGGGGCGAATAGCACCCACCCTTTAATTGATTCATCATATTCCTCCCAGTAGTTCGGCATGGAAATCCCAGTAGTTGGGCATGGAAATCCTCGAAGACACCCAGGAAATGGGGTGCGGAGCCTCGCCCTTTCCGAACCCTGGCCCTTTAAATGATCCCCACCCCCTGCATACCGTATTCACCCCAATAGACCTGCATATAAATCCCAATACCGTGCCCTGCGCCCTGCGGGCCTGTCCCCACGTGGAAGGGGCTGAGAATGGGCTCTTCGTCCAGCCAGCGAGGGAAAGGACAAAGGCCAGAACACCAAGCATGCTCCATGCCGCCCCACGCCTGGCTCTGTCCCTGTCAGAGGCCAGCCTCCGCCGGCTGAGACAGGGCTGCTGCTCCCGGAGCACAGTGCGGCCCACAACGGGTGTGCAAACCCTGGCCTTGGACAAGGGAAGATGACCCCAGACTGGTCCCGAAAAGGCAGCCTGGCCAGTGGCCTGAGAAGGTGGGGTGTCCCCAGGTCCCCCCACGTTCTCATTTATGCTTTACAAAATCCATATTAAGGAGGGAATGCAGTTCAACTGCTGAGCCTCCTCTTCCTCCTCCAGTGGCTGCTTCATCTGAGTCGGGCACACAGGGGCACCTAAGCCAGCTCAGCCCACCTGCATTCACCACATAAAACATCAGGAACCCCCTGCAAGTACAGCCACTCTGCCAGCTCCATTCCTAACTCAGGAATCAGAAATTACTGCACCTGGGAAGGGCCACTACACCCTTCCCATCCTAGGGCATGGAGGAAACGCATGATCAGGGGCTGGTGAGTGGGCCTAAGAGTGTGACACTTTCCATTCGTGCCTCACAGGAGTGCAGAGCACCTACTACGTGCCAGGCTCCAGGATCAGAGCCCTGAGCCGACATCTAGGCAACAGGGAAGGGTGACAGATGACATTTGCCACCAGCAATGCCATGAGCCTGGCTCTGGCCCAACTGCTTTCCTCCACATTAAGTCAGTCAATTAAACAAACGCAATATTGAGCTCATTTCAGATAAATAAAGAGAAAGCAAAACATAGCAATGCATGCCACCTTAGAAAGGGTACTTTAGGTCAGAAAGAGAGGGTGTCAGGGGAGTGACCTCTGAGCTGAGACCTGAACTGGATGGAGCCCACCATGTGCTGCTCTAGGGAAGGGCTGCCAGCAGAAGGTACCTCAAGTGCAGCTTGGGCTGACAGAGACCCAGGGGATGGATCCCTGCTAGCAAGGGAGGGTGGGGTAAAGATGGGAGGGCCACCCTCCCATGGGGCCTGGAAAAGGACCTAGACTTACTGAGACTGAGAATCACCCAAGGTGATTCTCAAAGGACTCTAAGCAGGCAGATGACACAATTGGTTTATCTTTTTAAAGATCACGCAGGCCATGGCAGAAGGACTAGGTGCGGACTAGAGCACTGGATGGCTGATGTGGAGGCAGAAACCACTGGGGCCAGGGGGTAAGGGGGCTGGACGTTGAGGGAAGAGCTGGCTGGGAGGCCTAGCAAAGCATTTGCTCTCAGCCTGGGTGACTCTGAGATTTACAACAAAAGCCTTCTGGGTATTCGAGATTCCTCTAAACCACCCAGCAAGGCTCACATTCTGAGTGGCAGTGACTGTCTTTCATGGGCTGATAACCTGAATGGCCATGGTAAGGCCCATCTGGATAGTTCAGAAGCCCCCCTCTGCATCCTTAGTCTATAATCCTGTTTGCAGAGATTCCTTCTTGGCAAATCCTGGAAGAAGCTACAGCTGCCTCATCTTGGTCCTGCAACATCCCTCCTCTCGGCTGGCTAATATCTCATTACTCTGCTGGGCAGAAAACTCCAAGCTGAGGTTGCTTCCTCCCTCCTCTCATCTAAAGCCCTGGTTCTGAGGATAGAGTCCGTGCCCTCTACTCCCCTTAGCTTAGACTCCAACACAATGCAACTTCACAGCCACGTGCACATGCCCCCAGGGGCCTGGCTGGAGACAACTGTGGTGCTAAGAAAACAACTAGATCCAAAGTCCAAGTCCAGCCTCCCCCATCCCACCCCCACGACGGAGCGTTACTTTCTGTCCATAGATCTCCATGGTTAAGGTTACCCAGCCATAGCCAAGGCCCGAAAACCCTCAGGGATCCTGAGCAGCCCGGGGGCCACATCCTTGGGCTGTGTGTTGTCAAGATACAATTCAAGCTCATTAAGTCATGAGTCAAATCTGGCACAGAGAACAATGCTCTGTTCCTCTGTGGCACTTGCGAGCAGCACAAGGACATCCCAGGGCAACATGCCTGTTGTCATCAGAAGCTGTGGCACTGTTCTTCTGTATCACTTAGCATCTGGCCCCTGGTACACAACAGCGCCTACCTCCCACCCACATGTCCAGCCCTGCACGCAGTGGATGCTCCCACCCTCCTGACCTGCACTGGCAGCTCCCCTCCTAGCAAATGACCAGGGCACTGTGTGCCCCTAGCACCTCAGCCCTCCTACAGCTTCTGTCCCAGGGGCCAGAGCTTCACGCTCACCAGGCCTCTCTGGGAGGACCAGGAACTGGGTCTGCACTGTTTATCAGCTGTGGCCACACACACAGAGTCACCTGTCCTTTGAACAAGTGGGAATGAGGACAAGACACACTTCTGTCACCCGGAGTGTACGTTGTGTGTGTGCACACGCCTGCAGGCTTAACCACAGAATCAGCAGTGAGCACCAGCCCCCAAAACAGTGCCACAGAAATACAACCAGCTTCACACCACTGGCTTGTCATGGCGTTTTTCTTCCCTCCCCTAAGCGTAACATGTCAGATTACTATCAAAGCTCAGAAAGCCTAGATTTCAGAAAAGAAACTGCTCTTGAACACTCTTAACACAGTCAGTACAACCCTGGGTGGGGGTGGGGTGTTGACAAGGCATTCTGGAGGGAGAGATTCTGGAAAGAAAGAAAGTGAATGCCATCCTCATCCTCAGAAGAATGGGGCTGATATGTGGGCCTAAGGAGGAGCCTCCACTGGACGTCCTGTATGGGGCTTGAGGCCTGCACTGCAGTGTCTCTGGGAGGAGACCTCAGACTGCAAGCCAGAGGGTCCTCACCCTGCCCATCTGCTTTGTCACCTTTTCTAAACACTGCCAGACAGACACAGGCAGTGTCTTCCTCACTGACACCCCAGCCAGCCCCACACACGTGCAAGCAGACAATAGGATCTACAGAGTTGGGGTTGGAGGCCTGAAGAGAGCAGCCAGACACCTGCTGCCATCCTAGGCCACCCCACCTGCCTCGTGCCTGCAAAGCCTTCTTGGCTCTTCTTGCCCTGTCAAATTCAAGGAGCAGCAATGCCCTGCACAAACAAGGAAATGGGGCTAAATTCACAACAAAGATAGGCAGGTGGCCGTGATTCTTAGAGAAGCAGGGTTTCTCTAGGCTGGGACCTCAATCTGTCCCTCTGCATGCAGACACAAGAGTGGAAACATCCAACCCCAAAGGTTGTGCCCGCTTCTCTAGGCCCTGATGAACCACCTGCCCCTGGCAGGGGCTGTACCAGTGGGGACAGTCACCAAAGTCCACCTGTAAAAGCCACCTGTGGGACTGAGGAAGAAGGGCAGACACACATGAGTTACACCCTTGAGATACCCTGAGATGGCCAAAGAGGAGGAATCGATGGGGCTGCTCCAGCCAGGCCAGCCCCAGGATGGGTGAGGAGAAGAGCAGCCCACCTCATCCCTGGAGGGACCTGTCCAAACCCTAACTCCAGCAGCAACTGACAGGACACAGCCTACGTGTCTGGGCTGGGGGCTGGGCCAGAGCCTGTGAGCCCAGGCTGGGCCTGTGGCTGGAGGGGCTGCCCACCTCCAAGCCTCCCACCCACGTGTCCCACCCCCACACCCTCAACCTCACAAGACTGCCTTCTCTTGGAGACGCAAGTCCTTACAGCAAATTTTGAGGCTCCCTATCTTTAGGGGGCCAGTGACCTAGAGATGGAGACTGTGGGAAAGTGGGAAAAAAGTCCCCAGCAGCCCTCAGCCCAGGCAGAACCCCACTTTGTGGACCCAGACAGAATCAAGCCCCGAGCTAGGATGCCAGACACTAGATCCCAAATCCCAGACCTCGATCCAGACGCACCCCCACACACACACCCGTCCCTTCCAGACTGGGTTAGCTGAGCTGGGGACGCAGACCCCACCACTGGCCAGGGTCTGCGGCAGTCAGACCCAGGCACACTCCCTTCGCGTTCCGGCTCCTTTAAGCCCCACCAAAGCTGCGCTGGGTGCGTCGCTCCCCACCCGCCGGCCCCACCCGCTCCCAGGCGCACCCGGCGCCGACCCGCCCTGGCCCGGCCCGGGACCTCCGCAGACGCCCCTAGCTCCGCGACGCGCCGGGATCGGGCGGGCGCCCACTGCCACGGGCAGGGGGCACGGGCTGCTCCCTGTCTTGGGTGCGGGGACCGCGGCGCGGGCTCCCGCGACCCCCGCAGCCAGCCCCCAGAGGCCGGCCCCACGCTCCGGCTCCGGCGGCGACCCCGGCCTCCGCGCCCCGGCCCCTCGCCGCCCCGCCCGGCCGCCGCGCCCTTACCGTGCAGCCGGCTCCGGGCTCCAGACCGGGCGCGCGGGGGCTCCGCGGGCGGTGTGGGCCGGGCTGCAGGAAATGCCAGAGGACCGATCCGACCGCGCGAGGCGGAGCGAGCGAGCCGGAGGAGGCCGAGCGGGCGAGGGGGCGGAGGGAGCAGGGCGCGGCGGCCGCAAAACCCGGGCGGATCGGCCGCGCCGGAGCGGGCGCCGCGGGGACCCCGGTCGCGGCCGCACGGGGCCGCCCTCCCCCTGGCGCGCTCCGGGGCTCCCGCGCACCCAGACGCCATAGGTCGGGACGCTCTGCTGAAAGTGGCCAGGAGGCTGCGCGGGGTGCGTAGTGGCTCAGTTGCCCCAGGCCACCCCAGCCAAAGTGAGGTGTCTCGTCTTACCTTCCTGAGCCCAGGAACTTGTGACACTTTCTCCCGCAGGCATGGGAGCCCCCAGAACACAAGGGGAACCCCACAAGCCCGAGCCCATTGTCCCTGTGATAGATATGCTAAGAAGGACCCTCCCCGCTTCTAAGCTTCTAAGCCCTCCTCTTTCTCAGGCTCTTTTGCTAAGGACCCGCCCTCCCGCGTTGTCCTCCTGTGTTTTCTCCTCAGCCCTTTCTGCCCTCCCTATTTAGACGCTCCCCCCCCCCCCCCCAAGTCCTCTGGCGTACTGATGACATTTATTCCAAACAGTCTCCTGATGGGAGCCCAGAAGTCCCCTGGGCCTGTGGGTCTTAAAGGGGGTGTGAGCTCTTGGTTGGCCCCAGCAGTAGCCCCCAAGCCTGAGGTGCTCTGGGACCCTGTAGGGTCCTTCTTCTAGGGGCTGTCCCCAAGTAGCCAAGTGAGTTGGAAGCTGGGTTCACTTCCACAGGTATTTTGAGGCTCCATACCATATAGCAGGTATATCCCTGCTGTAGGCAGAACATGGGAGGTGAGGACCCTTCCGAAACAGAACTTTTAAAAGGCCAGGACTGAGCCTCAGCAGCAAGCCCTGGTGTGGGTCTGCTGCCAACTTGTGCAATTCCAATCTTCACTTCCTGCTGGGTTGCAAGTGCATTCAAGGCCCCCAAGCCTGGGGATCCAGGAGCATGCCTCAAGACCACCAGGAAGGTCTGTGAGGGGAAAGCCTTCCTTGGGAGGCTCCTTCCAGCCCTGGTGCTCTGCCTCCAGCCAGCCAAGCCCCTTCCCCTCTGAGCCTCAGCCCCGCCCCTCAGACCCAAGCACCAGGTTAAGGAGGTGGGTAGGCTGCCTATACCTGCTTTAAGGTTATCCCAGGGCTAGTCTTGTCCAACCCCACAGTCACCTTTTGAGGCCTTGGAATGCAGAACTGCTCAGACAAGATGCTCAGGGCCATGGTGGGACCCTGTTCTAGGGGGCCTGTGGCAGGAGACCTCCAGCTCTCCAGGAGAGGGTCTACACAGCGTGGGAGCAACAAAGACCAGTCAGGTTTCCTCTTCAAAGCCTCTTCCCAAAGCTGGGCACCACTGCCAGAAGCCTGGTAAACTGCTGGTTGCTGGGGCCAATCCCCAGGGAACTGGGAAAGAAAACAAATCCCCTGTCCCCTGGGGCACAGGTCTCAGGGGCCAAAGGAGGGAAGGTTGCCAGCCACTTGATGCTGGCTATTTGAGGCTGGATTTCATGAAATAACACTGCGTTAAAAGGGTACCTGGGAAGAGCCCAGAGATGACCACAGGGTCAGGGCTCAGTGGGTGAGGTCTGGAAGAAGTTTCAGCCCTTCTCTGGGTTGAGTCTGACGACAGCCAGATGGCCACCCGGAAATAAGGAATGTACTACCTGCTGGCCACAGCAACAGGTGTCTAGTGTCCCTCCAGCTTCACAGCAAGCTCTTGGCCCTTCTAGGAAGCCCCTGCCAATCTCTTGTCTGGTTTTGGAGAAGCAGCAAGGTGAAGGGACACCCAGTCTAGAGGGAGGTCTGAATCCTGCTGCTGCCAGAAAGTGTCTTCACGACTGGGCAGCAGCTTGTTCCTTCCTTCCAGGCCCTGACTCCCTAGATGCCAAATGGACACTGCCTGTGTGTGTGGTGGCCACTGCAGGAAGCAGAGCGTGAAGAGACTCGAATGGCAGAGCTGATGGCACCAGCTTTGGGAGCACAGTGGGTGGGCTTGGGCAGGTCCCTGTGACTTGGTTTCCTCATTTGTAAAAGGAGACGATGATGCGGCAGTCCCTGCTGTCTGCTGAGTCACCAGTGAGCACAGGCTCTGGGTGAACCCTGGGCTGCTGTGAGGAGGAATGGCTTGCACTGCCCAGCAGCTTGGTTTTCTGAGCTGTGATCCAGACAGATGTGTCTGTGATATGAAAAATTATTTTTTAAAAAATATCCTCACTTTGTCACCTTGCTGTGGTGTCGTAGCTCACAACAACCTGTCCCAGGTTCTAGCATCTCAGCTCCTCCTGACACTGTGGGGTTAGTAACAGCTGTTGGTGCCTTCTCACATCGGCCCTTTCTGAGGGCTTTAGATGCCTGACTCATTTAATCTACCCATCAACCCTATGAGGCCGGTTTTGTCATAATCAGCTCCATTTTAGAGGTGGGGAAACCAAAGCATAGCAGGAGAGTAAGTCTTAGCTCCCCAGTGCCTGGGTTCCGGAGCTGTGCTCTGAGGACTCACAGGCTCCGAGGAGACCCCTGGAAGCCCCTCCCACTATGCCCCTCCCACTATGCCTGGCTGCCTCACTGGGAAGAGCTGGGGAAGCCAGGACGTATTAGAACATGCCTGGGTCCCTTTCAGCAAAGGCGCCTCCAGGGATGCCTTCAGGGGCCAGTGTGGCTGGGTGTGGTCACTAGGGAGAGAGACCCGGGGCCAGGCGTGGGGCGAGGTGCATTCACACCTACCCCCTCATTTAGGCCTTGCCAAGCCAGCTGCAACAGCAATAATGATTTCTCCCCATTTTGCAAATGAGGAAACTGAGGCCTGAGTAGTAAGGGGGGCAGCAGAGCATAGGTTGGGTCCCTGACTCCTTGTGGGGTACCCGGCCTGTTGCTCTTAACAGCAGTGGGTGAGTCCAGCTAGCTGCCCTTAGGGTAACCGCCCCCACCAGTGTACCTGCAGCCAGAGCCTAGGCTCCTGACCTACACACTGGGATGAGATGACCCCCAGGCGGTGGGGCTGGTGAAACTTAAAGCCCCTGGGTATTCTCCGGGGTGCAACAGCTAACCCTGAAGACACAATGACTTGTATCAACAGCTCACAGTGTGCCTGGAGCTGTGTCCCCACCTTTGCGTGTCTGACCACTACATCCTCCCAGAGGCCACCAGTATCCCCAATGGACAGGCACTGATGTGCTGGGGACAGCAGAGCATCCAGCTCCGGAGTGGAGGAGGATCGGAAGCCAAGCTGGTGCTCAGGCTGGAGGAGGCAGGCTGTCCCTTGCCACGCCCCGCCTCAGGGCCCTCCTACGCCTCAAAGCACCACCCAGTCCCTCCTGGATCTCACAGTGGTGCAGGGGTTGGGGACTGGGGAGGAGCTGGAAGTGCCATGTCCCAAAATGTGTCCCTCCACCTCTCCCAGGGGAAACTGAGGTGGCATCTTCTTGGGTTGAGTTGTGAAGGTAGCCAGGTGTGGGGGGCAGGGAGGGGCTGTTTTCCTTCCCTCCCGGGAAACCTCCCTGCCCAGTGCGGAGCTATGCTGCCTGCGACACCAGGGCTCCTGGGCAGGCCATGCTGCTGTGTGGTGGCAGCTCCAGCTGTCTCTGTGTCTCTCTGTCACACGTACATGCCTACACACCTGTCTTCCAAAAAGACACATCCAGACCTCTGACAATCAGGCAAACACCTGATTGTCATAAAAACATGGGATTTCCCTACCTTTCTCATGACAGTGTTTATGCTCCTGCCTGAAAGGATGAGAAGATGCTATTTCCAGGGCAGAGAGCTCTGCAAGAGTTCTTTTGCAGGGCTTTTTTTTTTTTTGGGGGGGGGGGCCTGGGTTCCGTGGGAGGCCAGAGTGTGAATGTTCCCACTAGTGCAGAAGCTCGTCCTGAGTCCTGCCTGCGGCTCTTGGGTCTGGAGGTTGAGGGTGAGGGGGCACTGAGGTGAGATTGGTAATGTGCCTGAGAAACCTCACGAGACAAAGAAAGAAATGCCCAGAGTTGCCAAGTGCTGGCCAGTGCCCACCCCACCCCCTCTGAGCAGGAGCAGCGGCTGCTGACAAGGGGCTATTTTTGAGATGGAGTCTGGTTCTGTTGCCTTGGCTGGGTGCAGTGGCTCAATCATAGCTCATTGTAACCTTGAACTCCTAGCCTCAGAGATGTCCTGCCTTGGCCACCAGAGTGCTGGGCCTGCAGTATGGCCACTGTGTCCCACCGGTGGCCCTATAACAGCCTTTTGTCCAAGAAAGAGCCACATTCAACTCCAAAGCTGGTTTCAGGAGCTGAAATGGCTTCTCACCTGTCACCTTGGCTTGTGGGGCTGTGTCTGCCACAGTTGTGGGGTCCTTTGATCCCAACAGCAGGACTGGAGGTATGGGCAGTGCAAGATGGGGGGAGGCCGGTGGGGACAGTTCTGGGTGTCTGAAGCTTGGGGGTGGTGGTCAGGGAAAGCTCCCGTCCCCTGTCTGCAGAGGGAGAAGCGATAGTGCTCCTGTGAGGAGAGACAGGGATGCCAGGCTTGGAGAAAGCCCTGCTAAGCCCCAGGGGAAGGAGGAGGGCTCCTCCCTGCTGATGCCTGAAAGCGCAGACTGGGGAAACCTGGAACAGGCCTGTCCCAGGTGTGTATCCTCACCAGAGAGCCCAATCTGTTCACTTGGGAGGCCACAAGGCCCTCAGATTGAGGGGTGGCCTCGAGGTGACTACTTACTCAGCTGGGTCATGGGCACTGATCCCTCAGATGGGACACAGAGGACCAGAGGATGGGGAGAAGGCCATGGAAGCAAGCCTGAGATACGCCCCCTTGTCATAGTGCATGTGCCTGTCACAGTCACCATCGGACAGATGGAACAACACCATCCACCCTGTTGCAAGCCAGAAATTTACAGGGTCACCTTGTCTGGCTCTGGCTCCAAGGTAAAGGAGCCCCAGAGCCTTCCTGATGAGTTGCTGACTCAACACGGGGGCAGGGCCAGCCCTGACTCTGGAACGTGGATGTCTGGAGACACACAGTGACCTCCAGGGACATGAAGACCAGCTGAGGACACAGCATTTTTCTATTAAGAGACTGTTTTAAACTGGGTGTGTTAGTTTCCCAGAGCTGCCATGACAAAAAACCCCACCATGCATGGGGTTGACACCACAAGAATTTGTTCTCAAGTTCGGGGGGGGGGGGCCAGACTGGCGGTTGATGTCCTTGCTGCTCTGAGGCTTGTAGACAAGTCTCTCCAATGTCTGCCTCTGGCCTTGGCCATGGCATTCTCCCCTCTGTGTGTATATCTCAAGACCTCCATCTCCCTTCTCTTATGAGGACACCAGTCATGGGATTTAGGGCCCACAGGGATAATCCTGGATGATCTCATCTGAAAATCCTTCATTTAATTACATCTGCAAAGACCCTATTTCCAAATAAGGTCACATCCTCAGGTCCTCGGGATTTGGATGTGGGCATATCTTTTGTGGGACACAATTCCTCCCACCACAGCAGGTAGACTTGTGGAGATTGCAGTTGTTTTTCCTGTGAGTATCTTTGGGTTAGCTTGGGCAGGCTGGTCCTTCTGTGCAAATTAAACAAAAGCATTTGTTCTGAGTCTTCCCTTGAATTCACAGCCCTGGGGACCTGACAGCCTTAAAGAGGCCACCTGGCTCTACACCTCTGCTAAAGGCTGTCCTGCCCTTACTTGTAGAGAGGGTTGAATGAGTGTCCAGGGCACACTCCCCAAAGCAGCAGAGGACTTAGCTGTTGCTGGGGGCTGCTAGTCCAGCTTGAGTGGCCAACCAGGATAACTGGACACCCTGTGAGGCAGGATTTGGCAAGAAGGCTGGCTCTCCATCAGGGATCTTCAGCCTGCCGTTAGGACCATGTCTGAGGAGGGCCTGGGGGTGCTGCCTGGTGACACCAGTGGGGGAAGAAAGCAAAAGTCCCAAGCTGGGACCTGCCTGAGGGAATCCACCTGTAGAGTGGATTGTAGAGAAGCTTGGGGGGAACCCATGGCAGGGACGCTGACACGCAGACCAATGTCTGCCCATGGTCTCAGACCCCCTGGCACTCACAGAGCCACTGCTGACTAGTCACTCTGTGGGGCTGGGCTTTGGTTGCCAGGCCGATGCAGAGGTCGTCATAGATAACCCAACCCAGCAAAAGTGACCAAGACCTCCGGAGGGACAGTCACCCATGTACACAACTAGTCAGCACTGGAGACTCCGCGGTTTCTCTCTTGCCCCTGCAGGAACACCAAGCAGGATATCCTGCAGTGGAGAATGTCTGCACCTACTGCAGGGAATCTGGAGAGGTGTGAGGCTGGAATGTCCCCAGTGGGAAGACTCATCCTCTAGGGGACCTGAAGTCCCTCCCATAGGTCCGAGGGATCAAAACTGTTTTCACTTTGATGCTGTGATGCTTTTCTTCTTTGGCCTGCATTCTCTTGTGACTGACAGTGATGTTGTCTGTAGGCTACATATGTGATGCTACAGTAGACTAGATACGGAAGCAGAAGCAGACGCAAGACTCCAGCTGGCTTCTTTGAAGGCAGGCATTGCAGAGACTCGCCAAAAAGGTAAAACAATGCACTCTTTCATTAAGTATGTTTGTTTTGGAAAATAGAGTTAGTTTTCATAAATCATGTGTTATTTGTGTTAACAACCTAATAGGTTTCTTGTTGTTACTTTTTAAATAGATAATTAAAGACATATTTTTGAAAACTTAGAGTAAATATAGATAGATATAACCTACAGAAATAAATTCCTTGTGGTCCTCAGTAACTTTTTTTTTTTTTGAGACAGTTTCATTTTGTTGCCCTCAGTAGAGTGCTGTGACATCATAGCTCACAGTAAACTCAAACTCTTGGGCTTAAGCGATTCTCTTCTCTTAGCCTCCCAAGTAGCTGGGACTACAGGTGCCTGCCACAACACCTGGCTATTTTTAGATACAGAGTCTCGCTCTGGCTTAGGCTGGTCTCGGAGTCATGAGCTCAGGTGATACACCTCGCTCAGCCTCCAAAAGTGTTGGGATTATAGTCATGAGCCACCCCGCCTGGCCAGTAATTTTTTTTCCTGGCTCTGTTGCCCTGTCTGGAGGGCAGTGATATCATCATAGCTCACTGCAGCTTCAAACTCCTGGGCTCAAGTGATCCTCCTCCCTCAGCTTCCTAAGTAGTTGATGCTGCAGGTTTAGACCACCATGCCTGGCAGATTTTCCTATTTTGGGGAGAGACAGGATTTCACTATATTGCCCAGGCTGATCTCAAACTGCTGACCTCAAGCAATCTTCCTGCCTCAACCTCCAAAAGTGCTAAGATTATAGGCATGAGCCACCCTTGTCCTCAGGTGATTCTTCAAGAATATAAAGGACTACAAAATGTTTGAAAAACACAGATGTAGAAGATGCTGGAAGGCAGAGTAAATAGATTCCTGCATGGTGTTCTGGAAAGGGCTTTGGCTTTGGAGCCTGAACAGGGTGTGAATCCAGGTATTGGCATCTTCACCTCTTCCTGTATCACCACAACCACCACCATCACCTCCATCACCATGACCACCATCACCACCACTACCTCCATCACCACTACCACCATCACCACCACCACCACTACCACCATCACCTCCATCACCTCTACCACCACTACTACCATCACCACCACCACCACCACTTCCACCATCACCTCCATCACCACTACCACCACTACTACCATCACCACCACTACCACCACTACCACCATCACCACCACTACCACCACTACCACCATCACCACCAACACCAACACCAACACCAACACCAACACCAACACCACCACCACCATCACCTCCATCACCACCACCACCATCACCATGATTACCACCACCACCTCCATCACCACTACCACCACTACTACCATCACCACCACTACCACCACTACCACGATCACCACCACCACCACCACTACCACCATCACCACCACTACCACCATCACCAGCACCACCACTACTCCCATCACCACCATCACCCCCATCACCACCACCACCTCCATCACCACTACCACCATCACCACCACCACTACCACCACCACCATTACCACCATTACCACCACCACCACCACTACCACCACTACCACCATCACCACCACCACCACTACCGTCACCACCATCACCACCACCACCACATCCATCACCACCACCACCACCACTACCACCATCACCACCACCACCACATCCATCACCACC
>CAUYPK010162250.1:0-24548 GCA_963574355.1 Loris lydekkerianus
TTCCTTCTGGAAGGATGTTTGGAGAATACTTAGAGATCTCAAAATAGACCTGCCATTCGATCCTATAATTCCTTTACTAGGTTTATACCCAGAAGACTAAAAGTCATAATATAACAAGCATGTCTGTACCAGAATGTTTATTGCAGCCCAATTCATAATTGCTAAGTCATGGAAGAAGCCCAAGTGCTCATCGACCCACGAATGGACTAGCAAATTGTGGTACATGTATACCATGGAATACTATGCAGACTTAAAGAAAGATGGAGACTTTACCTCTTTCATGTTTACATGAATGGAGCTGGAACATATTCTTCTTAGCAAAGTATCTCAGGAATGGAAGAAAAAGTATACAGTGTACTCAGCCCTACTATGAAGCTAAATTATAGCTTTCACATGAAGGCTATAACCCAACTATACCACAAGACTATGGGGAAAGGGCCAAGGAAGGGGAAGGGAGGGGGGAGGTTTTGGTGCAAAGAGGGTAATGGGTGGGGCCACATCTATGGTGCATGTTAGAATGGGTACAGGCGATTGCACTAATGTACACAGCTACGATTTAACAATAAAAAAAAAAATTAAAAAAAAAAGAAAAAAAAATAAAGCTAAATATTCTAAAAAATAAAATAAAATAAAATAAAGGGTGGTATATGTATATCATGGAATACTATTCAGCCATAAAAAGATGAAGAGTTTACTTCTTTTGTATTAACCTGGACAGAGTTGAAGAACATTCTTCTTAGTAAAGCATCACAGGAATGGAAAAACAAGCATATAATGTATGCAGTACTAATATGAAACCAATAGATAACTATATGCACACAGAGATAAAAACATAATTAAATTCAAGTGGGGGGAGGGGAGATGAGAGAATTTGTAGAGGGAAGCAGGGAGGGGGATTGGTGTGCTCTTACCTAATGGGCACAATGTAAGGGTATACAACATACCACTTGGGTGAAGGGCTCAACTACAACTTGAACTTTACCTAACACATGCAAATAACATAACCTAATTGTACTCTCTCTTATTAATCTGGAAAATAAATACATAAAAAAAGGAATGTAAAAAAAATAAATAAAATTACCTAGCAGTAATAACATGATACAAATAAAATCTAACAGAATAATGAGAAATAGATATAGCACTTGAATGCATTTAGAAAAGCAGAGAGAATTAATAGAAGTTAAAAGAAAGAATAAAGTCACCAGGATATAGATGGGAGATAAAGCCATGGGAAGAGCAACAACCCATGGAGAAAGGGTGGCGAGAAAATAGGAAGTCATCAAATAATCACCTGAGCAGGACCTGAACATTTAAGAATGAAGGACTCTAAATTCAACCCATTTTGGAAAATCTGCTCAAACTTCATCTCTTTCATTAAGCTTTCTCTGAACAATCCTGTTCACAGTCAGTGTCTTTTATTTTTCTGTTGCGTGGTAGATAGTTTCTCACACAATTATTAAACTCTGATCATTACTGCGGACAGCTTAGTATATTATCTTCTCAATTACAATACTCTTTGAAAACTGGGTTCAGAGGTTGTATCAGTTTGCATTATTCATGGATGATACTCCAACTCTACAAGCAAAGTAGGTACCTAATAAATATTTGCTTTGTTTGCAGATAGATAAATTACATTAAATAAGGAGGAAAATCACTTAAGATGCCATGGAAGAACTGGCAGGAAAAGCCTTCTCTTTTTGTAGCCTTGAGCCACTGGGCTAAGAGTGCAGGTAAACCCGCCTTCAAGGAGTGCAGGTAAACCCGCCTTCAAGGAAAGGTTTAGGTTAGACAAAGGTGAGGGCAAAGAAAAAGTATACAAATGAAGATAGATTGAAAAGATAATGTAAGAGAGATGAAAACATTTATCAATAAAAACAAATACTAATAAACCAATACAAAAAGTCAAGATTTGATTTTATGGGTCAAAAAACTTAGTAGTTTTACCAATTAGTAGTAAGAGGTTCAGAAACAGTCACTATAATTTCAAATTGATTTTGTATTGCTGATTTGAAGTAGTACCTTGGAAATAGTGGTTCTAAATTTATTTGTGTTCCTTACATGGTTTTGGTACCAAAATACCAAATAATGTTTGTTCTTTTGGTCTCAAGGCAATGTTTCTAAGCCAAAGGAGTTCCCACAAAGAGCACACAAAACCTTAGCTCTTGGGAAGATATTTCCTTGTAGACACCAGGATAGCTGTGAGAGTAGCTTCACTGAACATGTATTCTACCAGACACTCTGAGCCTCTTGGTGGTTAGGCCACAGTCATGCATGGGATTATATCTATTGTAAGTGCTCCATTTTTACCCTGACTAGTATAAAAAAAGGTTTTTTTTTCGTTTGTTTTATTTTTTTTTTTTTTTTGGGTTTGTTTTTTTTAAATCAGCATCAGCTTTGGAAAGCACTGTTTTATAACATTAGGGAACCTTAAAATTACATGTACTAAGAGCAAAATCAGATCATCTCACTGCAGCAAGTGAAATTAAACCTCTTTCCCCCCCCAACCCAACAAGCCATAGTTAATGTCCAATTACTTGCTGTGAGTTGATGATCTGGATCTGTTTCTCCCATTTCTGAAAGAACTTGTCTGTAATATTCAGATCAGTGCTCCCCTTCTCTGTTTTGCTTTCTGCATTGTTGAGCAAACCTAACCACCAAGGGACATTTAATGCCATGCCTGGCATTGTGATTGACAGAAACTCACATTTAGCTCTTAGAAAGACTGTTCTAACATTATGTGAATTGTAGTGAACATTTTTAAAAATTGTGAAGGCACAGGAAACAGCAGAAGCTCATTCTTTAAAAAAATTTTAAGAACACAGAATATAATTTGGTAGTTATTGTAAAATATCTTTCAGAGAGCTAAATTTACCCTGTTAGTTTAAGAATATAAACCACACGACATTTATAATACTTCAACCATAAAATTATATAGATCAGTCTGTTTGTTGATGTGACAGCCTGGGGATTATACTGAGAATGCATGAAAAAACAAGTCTCCTTTTATGTATTTTAAATACAAATTTTTAAAATAAGAATATTTTTGCTGTTCCTTTTAAAATACTTTTAGGTCTTAATGACTGTAGTTAAGTACCGCGTAGTATTACACATCACCAAGAGCCATCTCAAACTCAGGTGGTTTCGATTCACGTCTCATTTTCTTCTTATACTTAAAGGACAAGGTCCTTAAACCCTTTGGACCAGAGCACTGTTATCTAAAAATGGTAATTAAAAATCTCTACCTCCAGCACAGAGTGCTGGCAGATGTAATAAAGAGAACATACATGAAAATAACTCTAAGGAAAAGTCATAGTTAGACTGGTCCCAGACAAATAGTGCAAACTCAATTTCCCTTTCCCTTCCCTCTGAACACAACTAAAAAAGCCCCCAGAAATCATTCCACAGACACTCATAAAAAGACTCGGGAAGGTGGTAGGAGTAAGGCAGATTGGCTAGGGACCTTAGGACTGCAATTTCCTAGGGCTTTCTTTTATCTCCTGTCTCAGACTATACAGAAAGAAGGCCCTCAGCCTTGAATTTACAGCAGGCGTATATAAACACAAAGACAAACAACAAGCAAGAAAAGCCTACTCACTCTGGCCAAAGGGCACCAGGTGGGGGGGAGGGGCAGCCTTACCCTTGACCCTCAAGTAACAGCAGTGGTAGGCTCCTTTGCCTTTGACCTACCTGTTGGTGGTGGCACTAGTAAAGCCAGAAAGGCTAACACATCCCCCATCAGCAGTGGCAGCTGGATGTGCCTGCAGTGGTGATGTCAGTGAGGGCCCCGTGGGTAACCTATCTTCTGCCCCATTCCTGCAGAACTATGCGGGGAGTGAACACTGGTCAGATCATCTCACAGATAACATCTCACAGATCCAGCAACTCATGCCTAGACAGCAAGTGGCCTGAGGAAGCGCCTTCTGCAACTTGCAGGTGACATCAACAGGGATATATAAGGATCTCTCAAGTCAGAAGAAATAAACAGACAGAAATAGTATTGCAAGAGCTCTGAAAACTAAATTGCATTTGCAACCACAGCGTACAAAATAGGCCAGAAGTCTACATAACAAACCAAAACAGGGAAAATGTCTGCTAATCAGATTTTATCCTGCATGCCCATTTAAAAAGACTCTGTGTAAAAATTTCCAGGATAAACTCAAATATAACTCATCATGCCAAGAACCAGGAGAACCACAAATTAGATGACAAACGACATCTTATATCAGACTCTGACATCAAGAAAATTCAAAATACTGGAAATATCTGAGGAGGATTTTAAAGCAGCAATCCTAAAATTGTTTCAACAAGCAATTATAAATTCTCTTGAAACCAGTAAAAGGAAATCTCAGAAAAGAAATAGAGGTTATGAAAAAGTACTACATAGAAGTTATAGAATGGAAAAATAAAATAATAGGAATAGAAATCTTGTCAGGTGGGTTTAGTAGCAGAGTAGAATAGTAATAGAATAGTGGAATTGAGGTCAGATCTATAAAATTTACTAAAAGAATTCAACAACTTGAAAGCAAAGAAACATTTTTTTTTTTTTCTAATTCAACAATTTGGAAGAAATGGACCAATCCCTGTAAAACCACAGATTAACAAAACAAAAACAAGATGAGGAGCATAACCTAAATAATCCCATAACCATTAAAGTAATTTAATTTGTAATTAAAATCCTCTTGAAAAAAATCTCAAGGCTGGGCATTTTACCAAACATTTAAAAAGAACTGACACCATTTTAACACAATCTCTTCCAGAGCACATATAAGGAGAGAATGCTTACCAAGTCATGTGGCCAGTATTACCCTGACACCAAAAGCAGACAAAGATGGTACAAAAAAGAAAATTACACAACAAGATTTCTCGTGAACATAGTCACAGAAATATTCCACAATAAAATATTAGCAAGTTGAGTAAAGCAGCAAATATGTAGAATTATATATGTCCAAGTGGGACTTAGCCCAGAAAGGCAAGGTTAGTTTAATATTTGAAAATCAATGAATGTAGTTGACTGTATCAACATTTCAAATAAGAAATAGCTTATATCACAGGGAAATTATCTATGTAGAAATCACAAGGAATCTACCTAAACTAACAAGTGAGTTTTAGTCATAGGACCTAAAACTAGCACATCAAAATCAATGAGATTTGTATATACTAAAAATGAACTTAGAGAAAGTTAAATTAAAAACAAAGTATCATTTACCTTGTTCAAAGAAAATGAAATGCTTAGGTGCACACTAAACAAAATATGTACAATGTAATTTTGCCAGAAATTACAAATTGCTGATTAGGTAACTCAAAAAAATGGGAAAGAGTTTTATGTTCATTGATTGGAACACTCAATACAGTAAAGATGTCAATTCTCTTCAAATTAATACACAGGTTGAATGTAATTCTTATCAAAATCCCAGAAAGATTTTTGTAGTCATAGATAAGCTTATTCTAAAATTTATATGAAAAGATAAAATATCTAAAATAGCAAAAACAACTTTGATAAAGAATAAAGTAGAAAATATTGCTCTGTCCAACATTAAAGCTTATTGCACAGATATAGTGGTCAAGGCAATGTAGAAGGAGTAAAGGAACAGACACATAGGTCAATGGAAACCAGCGGTGTATGACAAAGGCGCACATACCATTCAATGGAAGAAGCATAAGCTTTTCAACAACCAATGTGGCCATAGCAGTAGCACATCCATAGGGCAAAAAACAAAAACAACAACCCTCAACCCAAAGCTTATACTTTCCACAAATTTTACTCAAAACAGATCACAAACTTAAATGTAAACCATAAGAATATACAATATTTAGGAAAAAAGTATGAAAAAAATTTATGAGACGTAAGCTATATGAAGAGTTCTTCTAAAATCAAAAACCTGATTCAAAAAAGGAAAAATGATAAGCTGGATTCATCAAAATTGAAATAATTTCTCTGTAAAAGATCCTGTCAAGGGAATGAAAAGACAAAATGAGCACCAGGAAAAGATGCTTGTAAACAACATACCTGGTAAAGGCACTTATACATAAAAGGACTTTAAAAACTGAATTTAAAAGCAAACCAGGCAAAAGATGTGACCAAACATGCTGCCTGTCAGGATACATATATGACAAATAATTATAGGAAAAGATGTTCAATATCATCAGCCATGAGGCAAATGAAAAGTAAAACCAAAAAGTAGTATCATGGCACATCTAACAGTTTGGTTAAAATTTTTTTAAAAGGCACAGCAGAAAACGCTAGCAAGGAAGCAGAGAAACTGGATCTTCTGTTCACTACTGGTGGGAATGTAAAAGGGTACGGTATGGCATTTTCTTCTAAAACTAAAATGAACTTTCCATAAAACCTAGAAACTGTACTTTTAGATACTTGGCTAAAAGAAGAAAACCTATGTTCTCATAAAAACCTATTTTCAAATGTTCATAGCATCTTTATTCATACTAGCTAAAAACTGGATACAACCCACAAGTCCTTTAATGGGTAATGCTTACACAGACTGTGGTGCACCCATGTCACAGTGTACTGGCACAATATACAACCATAAAAAGTAGAAAACTATGGAAATACACACCAGAATATATTTCAACAGAATTATGTTGAGTAGGAAAAGCTAATCTCAAAAGGTTACATGGTGTGTGAGTCCATTTATATAATATCTTTGAAATACAAATGTTATTTGAATGGAGAATAGATGAGTGGTGGTCAAGGATTAGAGATTTGCCGGGGGAGGACATGGGAGTGGTTATGAAGATGTAATATAAGGGAGTCCTGTGGTGACGGAATCGTTGATGTCCAGACCATAAAAATTTATAAGTATTTTGAATGTCATTCCTGCACCAATTATTTATGTATTTTGCCCTCAGATTACTGTAGCTATAAAGTTATAGCTATGTAAGGATTATAAAATTCTGTCCTACTTTGTTTCTTAATGGCTCGAGTTACTTTTTTTTTTATTGTTAAATCATAGCTGTGTACATTAGTGCAATCGCCTGTACCCATTCTAAGATGCACCATAGATGTGGCCCCACCCATTACCGTCTCTTTACCCTCCCTCCACCAAAATCGAGTTACTTTTATGTTTAGGAATGAGTTATATCTTATCCTTGCTCCTTCATATATATAGCTTTTAAAATAATATTAACATCATCAAATCTGTTTGCTCTGCATAGTAGCAGAATGATTGCAAAATGTTTTAAATCGAGTTTTTTATCTTGAAAGAATTATAACTTCAGAGTAAGTTGCAAGGGAACTTGGAACAAGACACCCCTCATAAATCTCAGCAGTGTCAACTTACATAAATATAAAATATATATAATATAATATCAAAACAAAGAGATTAATATTGGTACAATACACAAGTACTCGTGTGTGTGTGTGTGTGTGTGTGTGTGTGTGTGTGTGTAGGGTCAATTAAAACAAATGCCAGCCGCAAACAACTCAAAATTTGGCACTGGTGCACAGTGGTGGAAATTCCATCCTGCGTAATTTATTTTGGATAAAATGCACTATTTCGTCCTCAAACAGATTTGCATTCCTAAAATGTTGGTATTTCTGAGTATTCCTGAGCCAAAAATACTGGAGAAGATACTATATTATTGGATAAAGCATACTTCAAAACACTGCTATAGAAAACACATGCCTAATAGGAGGAATTATTAGTCAACTAGAAAAGAATCAATTGCTTCTACTAAGATAATTTACATTTCCCAAAAGACTCTAAAATATCAGTATAGAAACAAAAGAACATTCAAAGTGGTTCACAATATTGGAAGATAGGCGTTCAGTATTTACATATATGTAAATGTTTAATACATATTTTTAAATAGAGTATTAGGGAATAAGCATGTTTTTCTTTACATACTCTTCTTGTATAGATTGTGTCTAAGTTGTAAGTGTGCCCTTCAGCCAGATAGCATACACTGTATCTGATAAATGTGAATTTATATATGCAAATTTTTATAATTTTGAAGTTTTAGCAGTTGAATAGTTAGTATTGTTAATGAATTCTTCCTAGTGGAAAAATTCCAAGGTGTTTTACAAACATAATCTTAGCAGATTTATCAGATCAGTAAAAATACTTAAAAATAAAATTAGTTTAGTTATACTTAATCTTCTTGAGAAATTAGGGTCACTAATTATCAAGATTAATTTAATGAGAAAACAGGACAAAGCCCCTGTTTAAGGGGAGATGACGTCTGTGATCTAGAAATAGGATCTGAAGTAGGAACATAAAAGTTGTGTATTTCTTAATCTGTGTGTCAACTATATAAAATGCACTTAAGAAAAAATCGAAACTGTTTTTCTACTATCTTAGAAAGGTAACCTCCTCCCAAAGAAAAGGTTTTGTAAATATTATAAAGCATGGATTATGCTGTGTTTGTTCATGTGCATTTTATATGCAATTTTGTGAAAGATAAATTAAGTAATAGTTCAAAGGGTTAGTTAATGCCAGTTGAAAGATAGTTCTCATGCAGGTAAGTAGGTTAAGATTATGTGATTTTTTTTTTTTTTCTGTACTAACACAAGAAAACTCACTTATAATTCAGAGATGTTAAATACAGAAATGAAGTCAACCAGTTCATACAGATGTAATCACAGCTTCATAAAAATTTAGAGACGGCTTAATAGGATGAAGGGGAACTCCCACCTCTGCATTGTATTAACATCAGGTGAAATTAGCTAGCTGGATAATTTCAGCCTACACAGATTTGTTCATTTCTATCTATCCAGGACACTAGACTAGAGTAGACTAATTTGAAGCTGTTACAGTAGGCCAGCTATTCTGAATTTTTTCCCCCCTTGTCTTCTATCAGGCTAAATTGCTGGCTCAGAGTATTACCTGAAAGGAAACAAGGTATGCAGTTATTTAAAATTTATGATGTAACAAACCCTGTGTTTCCTATAAGTGAAACTGAATCTGCATGAAATAGGTATCATTCCCATTTTCCAGGTAAGAAAACCTAGGCTCCCAGAAAAGAAGCACTTTATTCAAGAGCCCACAGATCTGGGTTTGGGGAAGAGTTTTCTCTGACTCTGAATCCTAGACAATTTCTTCTCCTCAATATGATAGTGTGGTTTAACTAGGTTTAATAACATCTTAACTTTGAGAAAAGAATGGCTACTAGGTTTAATTCACTTTTGATTTTACATTAACTCAGTGATTCTTGTGGGGTCTGTCGCCACAGGAATGTCTGTGATTGAATGTATCTCAGGAGAAATTCCATACCATTGAATCTGAGGAGACAGATATGATGGGGTTTTGTATACAGTTCAACCAATCTTGCATCCAAATTATTTAACAGTTAATTGCCATTTCTCTGATACTTTCAAAAAGATTATACTGGCTTTCTAAACAGCCCTCCCCTAAATACTAATATTAGCATCCAGTACTAGGTGGAGACATTTTTGTTCTGCTATGTTGACTGATGCTAAAACTCCAAAAATTCAGAGTTATGGAAAATGCACAGAACACAATGACTTCAGTATTTTTAACTGTATTGTGAGAGGAGGAAGTTTGTTTTTACATTTAGTAGCAGTATGATCCTTGAGATACAAAAGGCAAAATGAATGCTTTAGTATTTAATATGTATTTGTACAGAGCCATCCGTGTTCCTTTTATCCCTATGATACCATTGAGAAAACACTTGCTAGTTTTTTCTCTCACCCAAGAATAATTTAAGCGGATTATCTCTCCTTCTATCTCACTTTCTCTTGTCTTCCTTCTTCTTGTAACAGCTGAACAGGAGTTAACTTTATGCATCTATGTAAACAGAGCTGAAGATGCAGATCTTACAAATCCATACCTACATCGACCTCCACACGATCTTACATACACTCAAACATAGTATGCACAGATACACAATATGATATATAATCTTCAGTGATTAAAATACAAATTATGAAAAGGATTTATGACATGCAGCCCAGTAAAGTCTAAAATGTACAATTTAAAAATTATATCACTGAAATTTCTGCTTCCAGGTAGGATAGAAAGAGAAGCTGATAATCCACGAGAAAATAGAAAAATCTAGAAAATGTGGAAAATAAGCAGTTTAAAGGGATCAGAGATAGCAGAAGCCACAAGGTCTAGAAGGTCTCCTCCTCAAGATTCTTAAGGGAAGAGAACCCTGAAGAGGTAAGGGAAGAATTTGCAACTTGTTTGTTGATTCTGGGCTTTCAGAAGAGCCCAGACTTGGCCTAGAAAGAAAGTCATAGCTGGGCTTCAGAGAAACCAGCAGAGAGTCGAGGAATCTTGAGGGATTGGAGTGACAAATATAGATGTGAGAGATTTCAAACATTTATCCAATTATCCCCCGACATTTGTCAAATTCTGAAGCTGTAGTACCTAAGAACAACTAAGCGAAACTATTGAAAAGCACCCCAGATTTTTGACAGTCTTGCAACCCTAGGAAGAAAAATACTGAAAATGTTGGCATTCAAGACCTGCCAAGAGAAAAGCCACACATGGACACAGTGGCTTAGGGTTTGTCCTGTGCATCAATTCAGCCCACACCTATGAGCTAAGAAAAGCTTATCCACTTTTAAATTGTGGGGGAAAGAATCAAAAGGAGGATAATATTTTGTTATATGAAAGTATATGAAACTCAGATTTTTGATTTTTGTGTCCACGAGCAAAGCCTTACTTGTCAGAACACATCCGTGACACTTGTGGGTTGACTTAGGCATTTTTGCACGATGAATAGTTGCAAAGAGTCTGGATCATCTGCAGAGTTTAAAATATTTACTGTTTCCCCTTTACAGAAAATGTTTGCCAGCTTGCACGAGGCTATTAATTGAAAACCTTGGTGGGCAAACATTCTAAGAACATGGGTAAACCAGAGATTGATTGAACCACCCTCTGTTTTATGCCCCCTGTACTCTCCAATATCTTCAAGTTGGTCCAGTTCTGTATTGGATTAGGGTAATTAGCCTTCATCCTATCTGCTTAGCAGAAGAAATGTAAATCTTTGCTGAAAAAGATATTACCATTTGGTGCCTCTACCATTCCAGCATTCAGAAAATTACTCCACTAAGTTCATTTGGTCTAAGCTAAAGTATAACACAGATAAAGAAGCCTAACTTAACTGACAGGTTCAGTAGCAACCCATTAACATCCAATATTTTAAGCAAGTAATATTAATCTGTTATTTAAAGAAAAGAAAAATAAAACGTAAGTAACAACACGAACTTAAAAGCAATTTTCGTGGCAAGACAATTTAAAACACATGTCTGGAATTACAGAATTCTAACTACATGTTAGTTTCCATTATAAAACATTTCAGTAACATATAGAATAAAGTCTATGAATTATTTATTTTGTTAAAAATGAAAACAGTAATTGACCAGTTATAAATCATTCTGAGCTGGAAACTGAACTCTAGGAATCATTTCCCAATGACACATGGTTCAGGGGCACTGGCATCATATTTTAGGCATCTACCACCCAAAGAAGACTCATAAAATACAGATGTGGGAAAAACTGATAACACTAGAATATTATAACTATGCACTATGTTATGCCTGTAATTCTCCCAGGATTTTAAAATTTGGCTTTAATAGCTTTTTGTAATGAAAAGAATAACTCAAAGGAGCAAGATAGCTGAGCAGTTCAATATATCACAGAATTGCAAAATTTTTAAATTCATTTTAATGAAGATACACCAAGGTTCACATCTATGGCATAAGTAAATTGTAATTCCTACATACAACCAATCAGGTCATTTTAATTTTCAAACCATCACAATTTGCGACATGTCTTATTGGTGGCAATGAAATGTAACCTAATTGTGCACTAAAGTCCAGGTCACGTAATAATTTTGTGTTATGCATCATTGTGCTATTATGCAAATGATGCAGATATGGCTATGAATATAAAATTAAATATGGATATCAATTAAAATTCAGATATTTGTGCATTTATATATGTCCACATAAATTGCAATCTCTAATTTTTAATTTAACTTGGTAGTATACCTAGCCGTGAACAGTTACCATATAATGTAGGTTGTACAATTTCATTTGAATACTGTCTGAGAAAGCCAAAATTACTATTAAAATGAGAGGACTTTCAGAATTAGGGACTTTTAAAAACTTTTTTAAAAGTTTAAATAGACTCTGTTTCTTTCTTCACTTTTCAAAGCTCCTCAGCGATAGGTGCCTCTGAACAGAGCTCTAATAAATTGATCACATGGTCAAATTGATAAGTCATCAGAGCAGTGTACCAGGGATCATTTTAGCTAAATTACAAGGGCTCATTTAAAATTAAACTCAGTATTTTTAAAAATTATAAACATCACTAATAACATATTTCACCTATGTCATTAACTGATTTAAAAATAAAGCGTATATTTATCTAGTCCTAATTTAAAAAATTTTCCCCATACATAAAAACAGTCTATTTTTAAACAAGTCAATATCATTATGTTAAAAATCAGAAAATACTACAGTTAATCTAAGATATTCGTGTAATTAGTTATTTTATTAAAATGTTTGAATAAAGGACAGCATATAATATCCATCTATCATTATAATACTGATTCCTGGATAACTGGCTAATGCTTTTGAACACAAAACAACTATTATAGTTCCACAATTCTGTTTCTCTTATGCATTTTATCTGGTTCTAATTAAAAGATCAGAGTCCTCAGAGAGACATATTGTGAACAAAAAGTCCTTAGTAGGTGGTGAAAAGTCAGGCCAGGAGTCACACGGAACCCACAGAGATGAGAGAGTTGTGATATTCAGCACCTTCTCCTCAGAGAGAAAAAGCAAAGCCACATGGCCCTGCTGAAATGCCGAGTTAATCCTCTCCTATCTGAGCATTAAACATTCCGTCTCTAAAACTGTTTCAACTACATTGCTGCTTCTTTAGGTGAGAGTCTCCTTTCAGAAACACAAACATTCTCAAAGCGCATTGCTGAGACACCATAAAAACTTAATAACCTACCATTTTCTTTGCACTCTTCTGCAGGTTTAGCCTTTTTCGCAAGTCGAGGATCCAGCCATGATGTTGTCTTCGTGTTATGGCTGAAAAGAAAAGAGATCACTCTGAACAGACACATACTAAAAGGAATCAAGTTTATTCCTTAAGAAAAAAAAAAGCGGGGTTATTCCAACAAAATTGCAATCGATACACTTAATTTGCTTACTGGTTCTGAGTAGCCCTGGAGGTGGTGTAACAGTAATTGTGAAGGCAGCTGTAAATTTGGCAACCTCAGCTCCCTGTCCTCAAAGCAGCTATTTTTATTAAAATCAACTAGAATGTTGCCAAGTTAACCTCATTGAAAATGCAGAACTCATCCAGAGCAAAAGGAATTTATTACAAATACAGGATTCTCCAGTTGGAAGAGCCCAGTCTACAGGCTCTGATAATGTTTCCTGAGTTTTTAAAAGAATTATTTTCATCCTCAACCTGCCCTTTCCATAAACAGTTGTTTTGTTACTCTTTTAACTACAGAGCTGGCAGGAGCAATACAGAAGCGATGCAAATTACAGCATGTTCTGGGGATTCTTACATTTCCTCAAAAAAGTAATTAATAGCCATTTTATTAACTCACATTAGGCTACCTTCCCTCTAAATACTTTCAATGCAGTTAGGAAGGGAGGGAATAAAAATGTCTTCATTCTAATATTTCTGGAATGAAATTCACAAAAATAAATAAAACATGAAATGTTTGTTTTGAAAAAAGTATTTTATTTATATGTCTTTTGCCAGAAATTTAAAAAGCAAAGGGAAGATGTTTTTAGAACAGAGTTAAAGTGGTCCTCGAATCACCTGAGCTGGATTTATTAACAATGCATATTCTAGATCCTTAGGGGACTACCAAATCAGAATCTTTGAGGTGGGGCTACAAAATCTCCATCCTTAGCAAGCACTCCAAGTAATTCTCATGCACATTGTAATTTAAGAACCACTGGATGGCTCATAACTGCCCACTGGAGCTAAAATATTTATTGTGTGCAGCTGTCTCGGGGGATCTCATCTAGCAATGGCCAAATTAACAAGAATGTGACATTTGTGAGGGCTTTGGGAAAAGAACGAGCAAAGTCGCAGGTGTGGGAAAGTGTGAGGTTTATACAGGGAATAGTTAGAAGGCCAATAAATGGAACATGAAAGGGAAGATAGAAAATAGACTGGAAATAGAAATTAGGGTCTGATAATAGGAACACTTGAGCACAATTGCAAGAGGGTCAAAATGATAATGATGACATCAATTTCACAAATATTCTCTTTCTTCAAAGAAATTTTATCATATCAGAGCCACAAATGTTAGCTAGATAGGCTGATAAACCAATTTGCACACAAAAGGAAGGTCAGGAAATTCACCCAGGCAGTAGGGACTGGTAGAGACTAGGTTTCCTCCTAATAAGGGGGATTTCAAGTCAGGAAGGGGGGGGAGGGGCAGGAGTTAAGATGAGTGGTGGAAAGCTGTTTCAAACTGTTAGAGTGTTCTTCAGATGGTGTTTTCTGGATGATCATCACATCTGCCTACCTGTGGAGTCGTCTTTGATTTTAGAACTGTGACATTAAGACCCTTGGGTCATGAAGTTTCTGTCCCTGAAGATCCCCTGTTATTTTGACTTTCATGGGAGGTAATGAGAGAGTACTCTTCATTATTTTCTTCACATTTACAAGCTTTTCAATGATAAATGCCTCTGAACAAGGCTGTAATAATTTGATCAGATAAAGACTATGAATTTGATCAAATGATAAATCATCAAGAGAGCATGATAATTTCTATTTCCCCCCAATTTGACCTTTGTAAAGTCTGATCATGCTTCATTATCAAGTTTTAGAAGGATATAAAGTATTGCAGACATGTTTCATCTGGTTCTGGCCATTGTTTGTATGACGTAAATACTATATAGTCTTTTTTCTCTGAAGATTTGAAGCCCATGGATGCGTTGTGGAATACCATAACCAGGAAAGGAGCTGAGCTCAGGGGAATATGCAAAGAGAACCCTTGACATGACAACCAGCCAGTGTGGAACCAAACACAGAAAGTCAGAAATCCTTCTACCAGCAGGGGCACATCTGGACCTTTGACCTGCTTAATTTGGCTTGATTTGTTAACACAGGCACCATGTTCCTCTAGGGGAAATGCAGCCATAAAGGCATTGGTCTAGGAACCATTAGGGTTCCAATAAGACGCATTTGCCGATCCAGAGAGATCTTAGATCACAGACGGACTGGCTGATGGACAGCCAAGGTGAGGGTCCTGTGGACGTCTCAGGAGAGGAAGCCATAAGAGCAGGCACTAAGCCATACTGCACATCAGTGTCACCGTGGGTACTGCAGCCTCAGGGTAGATCAGTGTCACTGTGGGTACGCAGCCTTAGGGTAGATCAGTGTCACCGTGGGTACTGCAGCCTCAGGGTAGATCAGTGTCACTGTGGGTATGCAGCCTTAGGGTAGATCGGTGTCACCGTGGGTACTGCAGCCTCAGGGTAGATCAATGTCACTGTGGGTACTGCAGCGTCAGAGTAGACCAACATGTGGAGATAAACACCACACCCATCTTCTCACTTCCTTCCATCACCTGATACAAGTCTCTTGTCAGATCTTCTCCTGAGCCACATCTTGGACCTCAGGTTCTAACTATGCTGAACATGAGGGTAAGAGGGACACTGAGTTCAGGATTTACTGTTTTCAGTGTAAAAAAAAAAAAGTCAATTTAAAAATGCTTTTTATAGGCTGGGTACGGTGGCTCATACCTGTAATCCTAGCACTCTGGGAGGCTCAGGCAGGTGGATTGCTTGAGCTCAGGAGTCCGAGACCAGCATGAGCAAGAGTGAGACTCCCTCCCTACTAAAAATAGCCAGGTATTGTGGCAGGCTCCTATAGTCCCAGCTACTAAGAAGGCTGAGGCAAGAGAAACTCTTGAGCCCAAGAGTTTGAGGTTTCTATGAGCTACGAGGCCCTGGCACTCTACCCAGGGTAACAGAGTGAGATTCTGTCTCAGAAAAAAAAAAAAAAAAAATCTCTTTATAGACAAGCCTCAAAGTGTACACGTGTATACATATGTGTCAATGTCTATGTTTCTAGGAGGTAGGAGGAAATGTTAGGAGGTAGATAAGGAAAATAATTTTCCCTTCTTTCTGTTCACACTTGCTTCTTCCAAACCCTTTCCCCACATTAGAGAACAGTTATTTCTAGGACTCTAGACATATTCACAAAAGCAAACATATCCATGGAAAAGTACTGAGGGACCATTACTAAGCTACTGTAGGGAGTTAAATTATCCTTTCTAAACCACACCACAATGGACCTCAAATACTGGATAATTTACTAAAGAACTGTGCATTTTCTGAGCTTATATAAAACATTACAGGATGATTTTTTTTTTTTAGGTTGAACTGACGATGTGTCACTTTAATACATTTTGACAGATTGAGTCTCTTATAGTTAACAGCATTTTGAGTTGATCTTCAGAAATGATTCTGAAGAAATATGGGTAGTAGTTACCTCTAGTAATTATCTTAAAACGTCACATGAAGATACAGCACAGTATTTTTCAATAGTGGCTCCTGCTAGCCTTGTAATTTGCCTAGTCCTTCACGATGCCTTACAAAAGGGGTATTTGTAATGCATTTGAGAGACAACAGACCAAGTGGCTTTTCTACTTCCATTAAATTACATATTTTAAAACCTTAATAATTCCATTAGAAAAAAGGATTCAGTGTTGGGCATAAAACTATGTATAACATTGGATCATGTAGGGATTTTTCATATTCTGTATAACCAAGTTTGAGGAAGTGATTTCTTTGCATTTTTCCAGCTAGGGTAGATTCAGATGCATGACATCAGTTTTCTATATCTATCTAAGTTGTGTGTCACAAAATGCCAAGAAAAGAAAACGCTAACACTATATAATCTTAAATTTCAATTCACAGAGACACGTACACATACACAGGCTACATTTGCACAGGAACTCTTCTTATTCTAGTTGGGGAATGGAACAAATTTTTTCTAGGACCTTTAAACCATAATAATATATGTAGTACTGCTTTATGCATTTCTATGGATAAAGCTAATGTGATGATCATGGAAAGTAAGAGATAAAGTAGAAAAAGACCAGCAGCTATTAATGTTCAATGTCATATTGAAAATTCACACAAAACCTTTGAAATAATGGTTAATCATATGGATATATCCAAAACTCTTTTCTGATGCTAAACTAAATACTGGGTCTATTTGGAAGACTAGAATAAACTAGATGTAAAATTTCATTCAACTCTCCAAGTGTAGTTTAAATTCATATCAGAATGGCCTTGATATGCAATAGACTGACCTGCACTGAATTAGAAATTTCTGTACATTCTGTAAGCATAACCTTTGCCAAACTGACAAAAGCAGCAGGTTAAATAATATCTTATCTTCTGAGAAAACATTCTTCACACATTAAACATGCTTCATTTCAAAAGAAAAGCTACTTAGCACCTCACTGCAAAGTCGTTCTAACTATCTCACACATTTCTTGATTGTCTACTGTGTGAGTGAGTGCACCAAGACTTTCACCTGAATCACCCATTTAGTGCTAACCAGACTGTGTGGCTAAGTATTATTAACTCCATTTTAGAGATGGAGAAACAAAGGTTGAGAGAAGCTGGATAACCTTCCCAAAATTACATAGCTAATGGACGAAAATGAAAATGCTAACATTAAGCCCAGACATAGCTCATTTCCAAGTCCAAGGTTTTTTATGGTCTGAAACCCGAGCCTCACACATTTGCTTTTCCTACCAAAGTGCTTTGTTTCACTCCATCAGATGGTAATCAAAGTCTGTTTCTCAGGTTCTGCCAGGATGTTAGAAATAGACCTTTAGTTGCCATTTATGAATAGTAACCACACTTGAATTCCCTTTGTAAGTAAGTGTTAAGTGCCTTGCGCTTAGTAGGTGTTACATTAGATTGCCTGTGCACAGAGAGCAAAGAAAGCACTGCAACTGAGGAGGAGTCCCTGGAAAATTTTTTCCATATAAACTTAAATTCTCTTTTCAAATATTAATAACTTTGAAATTTGAACTTTTTTCCCCCCAAAAACAAAGTTTTTAAAAACTCCTTATTTATATAACCTACATATAAATATTTGATCTTGAGGGAGTAAGACGGCGGCCGAGTAACAGCTTCTTTGGAACTGGTTGTGGTGAGATTGGGGAGAGAAGACTCCAGGCATCTCTGGCTTGTGGACTCTGCCCAGAAACATCCCTTTGGGGTCACAGGGAGACTGTGAGAGACTTCCGGATCCCAGGAGGAGGACAAAAGCAGTGGACAAGTGGCAAGTGGTTGCATTCGGTCTAAGGCTGCCGCAGCTGTAATACAACAGCAGCGGAACTGCAGGCAGAGAAGACATTCCCTATGGGTTGTTTTGTTTTTTGGACTTGGGCACTCTGTTAAATTACCTTGGGAGAACTTGAGCAAGAGTGTGGGTGACTTTAAGCGTTGTCCAGGTTCTGGGGATGAGCTGCTGGGCCAGAATGGAGTTAATGTTGTTTGGCTGTGGGCTGGGCAGCATAGCCATTGTGGGAGACCTGCCCTGTAGGCTCCACTCTCAGGGTCGCATGAGCCAGGCTCAGGCTGGGAGACTTTGGGTGAGTGATCTAGTGACTGTGAGCAGTGCCAATAGCCAGGACAGAGACACTGGAGAAGAGTGGAACTCTCAGTGTTTGGCAGTAGGAGGGCTGCCTTGCAGCCTCAGCCCTCAGAGGAAAAGACTGAGGCCACTTTTGGTGCATCGGATAAGTGGGCAGCCACTTCAGGAGAGAGCCCAGCAACAAGTGTTTTCCTGGGAAAGCTTCTGCTTAGCCAAGGTTAAGAGTTTAAAGTGTCTTTTAGGCGGGCTGAGGAGAGATTCAGGCTCTCAACCATATGAGGTTTGAGGGCAAAGAAGTCAGCAGAGGCCTCCAGTCTCCATCTCATACAGCTGTATCAGCATTGTGATTAGCATGCCATACCCCAGACAATCACCTGTTGCCCAGACAATATGCAGCAAGATATACATACTGCTTTTTTTTTTGCAGTTTTTGGCCGGGACTGGGTTTGAACCCACCACCTCTGGCATACGGGGCCAGCATATGAGCCACAGGTGCCACCCTACTGCTTTTTTTTTTTTTTCTAGTTTAAAAATAATTTTCCATTGTTGCCTTCTTTAATAATAAGAACTTCATTTTTGCTAGTGTTTTTGCCCCTGTTATTTGGTTTTCCTCCAATTTTATCCTATAAGGTTTTCTGTTTGTTTGTTTTGGTTTGATTTATACTATTTTTGTTTTCCCTCTCTGTTTGGTGGAAATGGGGTACTGTGTCTTCTCAGGCTGGCAAAGACCTGCTGATCTCAAGGGAACCACCCACCCAGCACCCCCAGAGGTTGAGGGTTTTTAAGGTATGGGTCAAAGTACCTTATTATACACCTTTATTACTTCTGTCTCCTTCTTTCTGTGCTTCTCTTCATTCTGTCAATATTCTTTTCTCTTTTTTCTTTTTTAAAATGTTTTTTCCCTTCTTGCTCTTTAATCTTCTCATCCTTCTGATTCTGTACCAAAAGGATTCATCAAAACCTTAGGCCAGAGGCATGGTAACTTAAAGAGCAAGAGAAATTGAAAGGAAAATTAGGGCAAGGAAACAGATTAAAAAAAAAAAAAAAAGCACTCATGAGGAAGAATAAGCAGGAAAATCCTGGCAACATGAAAAATCAATCCAGAGCAACCCTGCCAAGGAACCATGAGGTAGCTCTTGCAGAGGATTCCACCTATAAAGAGATATTAGAAATGACAGAAGGGGAATTTTAAATACAGACAATGAAAACAATGAAGGAAATGGCTGAGAAAGTGGAAAATAACCAAAAGGAAATCCAAAAACAGAATCAAATTAAGAGATGAATTATATGAAGAATATAGAAAGGATATAGCAGAGCTGAAGGAATTGAAGCAGGCAATTAGGAATGTAAAGATGTAATAGAAAGTATCAACAATGATTAGACCATGCAGAAGAAAGAATTTCAGAGATAGAGGACGAAGCTCTTGAGATCAGATAAAGAGGCAGAAAAAAAGAGAAAGAAAGCAGAATGTTCACTGACAGAATTATGGGACTTTATGAAGCATTCAAATATATGAGTTACAGGTATTCCAGAAGGGGAAGAAGAATGCCCCAGAGGAATTGAAGCCATACTAGAGAATATTATAAATGGAAATCTCCCAAACATCGCCAAAGATTCTGACACACTCCTTTCAGGGGGGTATCGGACTCCAGGTCACCTCAACTCAAATAGAGCTTCAAACAGGTTAATTTGTGATGAACCTGCTCAAAATCAAGACAAAAGAAAAGATTCTGCAAGCTGCCAGGAATAAGCGACAACTGACCTACAGCGGCAAATCCATCAGGGTGACTGCAGACTTCTCTAAGGAAACTTTTCAAGCCAGAAGACAATGTTCATCTACTGTTAATCTACTTAAAACAATTTCCACCCCAGAATTCTATATCCTGCTAAACTAAGCTTTAAAATTGACAGAGAAATAAAATCTTTTACTGATATGCAGACATTGAGGAAATTTGCCACAACAAGCCCAGTTCTACAGGAAATACTTCAACCTGTTCTATACACTGACCATCACAATGGACCACCAGCAAAGTGAGCACCCAGAAATTAAAGAACAGAACCTAGCTTCCATAATGATCTAAAAGATAAAACTAAGCAATGTACTTTCACAAAATAAGATGAATAGAACACTACCACAATTATCAATTATCTCAATATGTGTTAATGGCTTGAATTTCCCACTGAAG
Organism: Loris lydekkerianus; assembly: GCA_963574355.1. NCBI lineage: Eukaryota > Metazoa > Chordata > Mammalia > Primates > Lorisidae > Loris > Loris lydekkerianus. Next base: position 20,780 of record CAUYPK010162250.1, read on the forward strand.
AGGCATAGACCGACTGATTGGATTAAAAAACACAAGTCACCCATTTGCTATCTGCAGGAAACACACCTAGCCTCAAAACACAAATTAAAACTCAGAGTTAAGGGTTGGAAGACAATTTTTCAGGCAAACAAGAATTCAGAAGAAAAGAGGGGTTGCAATCTTATTTTCAGATACATGTGTATTTAAAGCAACTAAATTCAACAAAGACAAAAATGGATGCTTCATATTGGTCAAGGGAAAAATACAACAAGAAGACATTTCAACTCTAAATATTTATGCACCTAACTTGAATGCTCCTAGATTCTTGAAATAGACCTTAATTAGACAGAACAATATGATACCCTAATAACACCATAATAACACTTCTCTTATAGAGCTTGACAGATCCTCTAAACAGAAATTAAATAAATATATAAGGGACTTAAGTGAGACCCTAGAACTGTGCTTGACAGACATATATAGAATACTCCATCCCAAAGCTATACATTCTTCTCATCGGCCCATGGAACATTCTCCAAAATTGATCATACTTTAGGACACAAAACAAACCTCAACAGAATCAAAAGAATTGAAATTTTACCTTGTATCTTCTCAGACCACAAGGCATTAAATGTGGAATTCAACTCCAACAAAAACGTTCAACCCCACACAAAGGCATGGAAATTAAACAACCTTATGCTGAATGACAGTTGGGTGTCAGAAGAAATAAGAAAGGAAATCATTAACTTCTTTGAGCATAACAATAATGGAGATATGAGCTACCAAAACCTGTGGGATATAGCAAAAGCAGTCCTGAGAGGAAAATTTATCACTTTAGATGCCTACATTTGAAAAACAGAAAGAGAGCACATCAATAAACTTATAAACCATCTTATGGAATTAGAAAAAGAAGAACAATCTAAGCCTAAACCCAGAAGAAGAAAAGAAATATCCAAAATTAAATCAGAGATGAATGAAATTGAAAACAAATGAATCATTCAGAAAATTAATGAAACAAGGAGTTGGTTTTTTGAAAAAAAAAAAATAAATAAAATAGATAACCCTTTCACCAGACTAACTAGAAATAGAAAAGTAAAATCTCTAGGAACCTCAATCAGAAATGATAAAGGGGAAATTGCAACTGATGCCACAGAGATATAAGAGATTATCTCTGAATACTATCAGAAACTCTATGCCCAGAAATTTGACAATGTGAAGGAAATGGATCAATATTTGGAACCAAACCCTCTCCCTAGACTAGCCAGGAAGAAATAGATCTCCTAAACAGACAAATTTCAAGCACTGAGAGCAAAGAAACAATAAAAAAATACCCCAACAAAAAAATACCCTGGTCTGGATGGCTTCACACCAGAATTCTATCAAACCTTCAAAGAAGAGCTTATTCCCATACTGCAGAAATTATCCCAAAAAATGGAGGAGGAAGGAATCTTCCCCAACACGTCCTATGAAGCAAGCATCACATGAAACCAAAACCAGAAAAAGACCCAACTAAAAAGGAGAACTTCAGACCAATTTCACTAATGAATAGAGATGCAAAAATTCTAAACAAAATCTTAGCCAATAAATTACAGCTTGTCATCAAAAAAGTCATACATCATGATCAAGTAGGTTTCATCCCAGGGATGCAAGGCTGGTTTAACATATGCAAGTCCATAAACTTTATTCACCATATCAACAGAAGCAAAAACAAAGGCCATATGATCCTCTCAATAAATGTAGAAAAAGCATTTCGATAAAGTCCAGCATTCTTTTCTAATTAGAACACTGAAGAATATAGGCACAGGTGGCACATTTCTTAAACTGATTGAAGCTATCTATGACAAACCCACAGCTAATATTTTACTGAATGGAGTAAGACTGAAAGCTTTTCCACTTAGAACTGTAACCAGACAAGGTTGTCCTCTATCACCACTACTATTCAATGTAGTGCTGGAAGTTCTAGTCACTACAATTAGGCAAGGGAAGGAAATAAAGGGCATCTAAATGGGAGCAGGGGAGGTCAAACTCTCCCTCTTTGCTGATGATATGATCTTATACTTAGAGAATCTCAAAGACTCAACCAAAGAATCCTAGGAGTCATCAAAAAACACAATAATGTCTCAGGATATAAAATCAATGTCCACTAATCAGTTGCCTTTGCATACACCAATAACAGCCAAGATGAGAGACTAATTAAGGACACAACTCCCTTTATCATAGCTTCAAAGGAAATGAAATACCTAGGAATATACCTAACAAAAGAGGTGAAGGACCTCCATAAAGAAAATTATTAAACCCTGAGAAAAGAAATACCAGGGGATATTAACAAATGGAAGAACATACCATGCTCATGGCTGGGAAGAATCAATGTTGTTAAAATGCCTATATTTCCCAAAGCAATCTATAGATTAAATGCCATCCTTATTAAAATACCAACATCATACTTTCAATAGTTGGAAAAATAATTCTTCATTTTGTCTGGAACCAGAAAAAAACCTGTATAGCAAAGGCTGGTCTTAGTAATAAAAACAAAGTCAGGGGCATCAACATACCAGACTTTAGGCTGTTCTACAAGGTTATAGTGGTCAAGACAGCACGGTACTGGCATAAAAATAAAGACATAGACATTTGGAATTGAATAGAAATCCAGAAAATGAAACTAACAGCTTAGAGCCACCTAACCTTCAATAAATCAAACAAGAACATACACTGGAGGAAAGAATCCCTATTCATTAAATGGTTCTGGGCAAACTGGATATCCACATGGAAAAAACTGAAACTGGACCCACACCTTTCTCCACTCATAAAAATTGATGCAAGATGGATAAAGACCTAAATTTAAGGCATGAAACAATAAAAATCCTTGAAGAAAGCATAGGAAGAACACTTGAAGATACTGGCCTGGGGAAAGATTTTATGAAGAAGACTGCTGTGGCAATTATAACAACAAAAAACAAACAAATGGGACTTAAACTGAAACGCTTCTGTACAGCTAAGGAGACAACAACCAAGGCAAATAGACAATATACACTATGAGAAAGGATATTTATATATTTTGAATCAGATAAAAGCTTGATAACTAGGATCTGTAGAGAACTCAAATTAATCCACATGAAAAAAGCCAACAATCCCTTATATCAATGGGTAAGAGAGATGAACAGAACCTTCTTGAAAGAAGACAGACAAATGGCTAACAAACATATGAAAAAATGTTCATCATCCCTATCTATTAGAGAAATGCAAATCAAAACCACCCTGAGATACCATCTAACCCCAGCAAGAATAGCCCACATCACAAAATCTCAAACTGCAGATGCTGGCGTGGATGTAGAGATAAGGGAACACTTTTATACTGCTGGTGGGACTGCAAACTATTAATAATACAACCTTTTTAGAAGGAAGTATGGAGAACCCTCAAAGAACTCAAGCTATACCTCCCATGTGATCCTGCATTCCCATTACTAGGCATCTTTTTTCCTATTTTCAGAAGGAAAAAAGTCCTTTTATTATAAGGAAATTTGCACTAGACTGTTTATCACAGCTCAATTTACAATCACCAAAATGTGGAAACAGCCTAAATGCCCACCAACCCAAGAATGGATTAACAAGCTGTAGTATACGTATACCATGGAATACTATTCAGCTATTAAAAAAAAAATGGAGACTTTACAACCTTTGTATTAACCTGGATGGAAGTGGAAGACATTATTCTTAGTAAAGCATCACAAGAATGGAGAAGCATGAATCCTATGTACTCAATTTTGATATGAGGACAATTAATGTCCTAGTA
>CAUYPK010162251.1:0-37647 GCA_963574355.1 Loris lydekkerianus
GCTTTCTTTTTATTTCTGAGTAATGTCTTGGATTTTTTGAGTTTTTTTCTGGTTCCATATAAAAGGAAGTATTATTTTTCCAAAATCTTTAAAGTATGACAGCGGAGCTTTAATAGGGATTGCATTAAAATTGTATATTGCTTTGGGTAGTATGGACATTGTAACAATGCTGATTCTTCCCAGCCATGAGCATGGTATATTTTTCCATTTGTTAACATTTTCAGCTATTTCTTTTCTTAGAGTTTCATAATTCTCTTTATAGAGGTCTTTCATGTCCTTTGTTAGATAAACTCCCAAATATTTCATCTTCTTTGGTACTACTGTGAATGGAATAGAGTCCTTGACTGTTTTTCAGCTTGACTATTGTTGGTGTATATAAAGGCTACTGATTTATGAGTTTATTTTGTAACCTGAGATGCTGCTGTATTCCTTAATCACTTCTAAGAGTTTTGTGGTAGAATCCCTGGTGTTTTCCAGATATATAATCACATCATCTGCCAAGAGTGAAAGTTTGATCTCTTCTGACACTATATGGATACTCTTGATAGCCTTTTCTTCCCTAATTGTGGTGGCTAAAACTTCAAGTACAATATTAAAGAGCAGAGGAGACAATGTGCAGCCTTGCCTGGTTCCTGATCTGGGTGGAAATGATTTCAATGTAACTCCATTCAAAATGATATTGGCTGTGGGTTTGCTGTAGATGGCCTCTGTCAGTTTAAGAAATGTCCCTTCTATACCAATTTTCTTAAGTGTTCTGATCATGAAGGGATGCTAGATATGATCAAAAGCTTTTTCTGCATCAATTGAGAGAATCATATGGTTTTTGTTTTTTAAATTGCTTATGTGCTGAATTATATTTATAGATTTATGTATATTGAACCTGCCTTGAGACCCTGGGATAAAACCAACTTGGTCATGTTGTATAATTTGCTGGATTCTGTTTGTTAGAATCTTGTTGAATATTTTTGCACCAATATTCATTAGTTATATTGGTCTATAATTTTCTTTTCTTGTTGGGTCTTTTCCTGGTTTGGGTATCAAGGTGATGTTTGCTTCATAGAATGTGTTGAGTAGTATTCTTTTTCTATATTTTGGAAAAGGTTGAGTAATATAGGTACTAGTTCCTCTTTATAGGTTTGGTAGAATTCTGATGTGAAGCCATCTGCTCTTGGGCTTTTCTTTTTAGGGATATTTTGTATAGTTGATGCTATTTCAGAACTTGATATAGGCCTGTTGAAAATTTCCACTTGATTCTGGCTGAGTCTTGGAAGGTGACGTGCTTCCAAATATTGGTCAATTTCCTTCAGAAGTTAATATTTTTGAGAACAAAGTTTCTTTTAATATTCATTAAGGATTTTTTGAATTTCTGAGGAGTCTGTTATAATTTCATCATTTTCATTTCTGATTGATGAAATTTGAAATTTTACTCTTTTTTTTCCTGGTTTGGTTAGCCAAAGGTTTATCTATTTTGTTGACCTTTTCATAAAACCAACTTTTTGATTTATTGATCTGATGTATAATTATTTTGTTTTCAATTTCATTTAATTCTGCTCTAATTTTGGTTATTTCTTCTCTTCTACTGGGTTTGGGGTTGGAATCTTACTTTTTCAGTTGCTTGAGCTGTTCCATTATGTTGTTAACTTCCTCTCTTTTCGTTCTCTTGAGGAAGGCTTGCAGTGCTATATATTTTCCTCTTAGGCCTGCCTTTGCGGTATCCCCGAGGTTCTGATAATTCGTGTCTTCATTATCATTTTGTTCCCCAAATTAGGTAATTTACTTCTTAATCTCTTCTATGACCCAGCTATCATTCAGAAAGAGGTTATTTAGCTTCCATGTTTTTGTATGAGTATGCAGATTCCTGTTGTTACTGAGTTCAACTTTTATTCCATGGTGGTCTGAGAAGATATAAGGAATAATTTCTATTCCTTTAAATTTACTGAGGTTAGACTTGTGACCTAACATGTGATCGATTTTGGAGTATGTTCCGTGAGCTGATGAGAAGAATGTGTATTCAGTTTTGTTGGGATGAAATGTTCTCTAGATGTCTGTTAAATCCAAATGTTGAATGATTAAGTTTAAATCTAAAATTTCTTTGCTCAGTTTCTTTTTGGAGGATCTATCCAACACTGCCAAAGAAGTATTAAAATCTCTGACTATTATGGAGCTGGAGGAAATAAAGTTGATCATGTCTGTTAGAGTTTCTCTTATAAATTGAGGAGCATTCTGGTTGGGTGCATAAATATTAATAATTGAAATATCATCATATTGAGTATTAACCTTTAACAAATATGAAGTGACCATTCTAATCGTTCTATACTTTTGTTGGTTTAAAGCCTATTGTATCTGAAAATAGAATTGCAACACCTGCTTTTTTCTGATTTCCATTTGCCTGAAATATAGATGACTATCCCTTCACCTTGAGTCTATATTTATCTTTTAAGATAAGATGAGATTCATGTATGCAGCAGATATCTGGCCTGAGTTTTTGTATCCAGTCAGCCAACCTGTACCTCTTTAGAGGACAGTTTAAGCCATTCACATTAATGGAGAACATTGATAAGGCTGGTAGAACTTTGGGTATCGAGTTTTTCAAAAGTCCAGTGGACATTTTTAATCCTTTTGCCACTGTGGCAGTTGGAGTTTGATTGAAAGTTTCTGAGTGAGTTTACATTTGTGGTGGAGGATTGCACTGGTCATTATGGAGTATAGGTCTGAGAATATCCTGAAGAGATGGTTTAGTTATGGCAAATTTCTTCAATATGTGAATGTCATTAAAGTATTTAATTTCTCCATCATAAATGAAACTCCGTTTAGGTGGATATGGGGTCCAGGGTTGAAAGTTATTTTGTTTTAGGAGATTAAAAGTTGATGACCACCCTCTTCTAGCTTGAAAGTTTTCAGCAGAGAGATCTTCAGTCATTCTAATATTCTTCCCCTTGTAAGTTATGGTTTTCTTATGTCTTGTTGCTTTCAGAATTTTCTCCTTCATATTAACTTTAGTGAAGTTATTATGATGTGCCTGGGAGATGTCTTATTCAGGTTGAGTCATGCTGGGGTTGTGAAACTGTCTGCTATCTGAATTTCAGAATCTCTCGGCATATCTGGAAATTTCTCTTTCATAATTTCATGAACAGGAGACTCTGTGCCTTCTGAAGCAACTTTGTCACCCTCAGGGATCCCTATGAGGTGAATATTTGTCTTATTTGAATTATCCCAGAGCTCTCTGAGAAAATGATCCATGATCTATTTTTGCTCTCCATTTCTCTTCCTCTTTGTGAATTTGGGAGTGTTCAAAAGCTTTGTCTTCAATGTCAGAAATCCTTTCTTCTGCTTGCTCCATTCTGTTACTGAGGGATTCTACTGTATTTTTCATATCTTTGAGAGCTGCAAATTCTTGTCTCTATGAGTCAAAATCTTTGGTGATTTTGTCTTTGAATTTTTTTTTTTTTTTTTTTTTTTTTTTTGCACTTTATGGCCAGGACTGGGTTTGAACCCACCACATCCAGGATATGGAGTCGGTGCCCTACTCCTTTGAGCCACAGGCGCCACTCCCTGAATTTGTTAAATTCTTGAGAAAACTTTTGAAATGCTTCTGGAATTTCTAATTCTAATTTTTCCTCTACTCTATTGGAGAATTCTATTCTATTCTATTGTTTGCAATCCAAATTCTGAACTTGATTTCTGACATTTCAGCCATCTGTTTATGAATGGGATTTTCAGTAGTGTTGCCATATCTTTCCTTAGGGGGGTTGATCTATTCTGTTTATTCATGTTACCATAGTTTTTGCACTGATTCCACCCCATGATTATTTTATACCATTTGACTAGATGAGCAGATAAAGAGAAGTTGGGTTTTGGGCTCCAGGAGTAGTGCTTGACCTGCCATTTCCCCAAAAGCTAGGACTGGTGTCTGTACCTTTTCCCCTAGAGCTTTGCCAAGGACCTGTACATTGCTATCGCCTGAGAAACTGGGACATGCTTGATGTGGTATGGCTAAGTGGCTCTGTCTTGTTTTTAGCTGGTCTCTGTCCTATCCTATTGAATCAGTTACTCTGGGTTAAAGTCTCAGCTGTGGAGAAATACCAGCAATTAAGTCACCCCACCCCCCACATGCAACAATTGGAAATGGAAAATCAAATCTTCCCACAACCACACACCCAGGGTACCACTTGGATATTTCTCAGGTGATTGGCCCAGTTCAAGAGGTCCAAATCAATTGTCTCAATCAGCACCTGTCTCGGGTGTAATAGTTCAAAAGGTCTCCAGCAACTAGATAGCAGGGGTCTGCTGGTAGCCTAGTATGACTCGCCAGTGTTCCCTGACATCAGAAGGACCCACCAAGCAAATAAATTAGTCTGAGAAGGTTGATGTCTCCTTCCCCACCTTGCACCTCTGTCACACTCAGTCACTGATAACACCACAGGGATGTGACCCAGTTCCCTCCAATGAAGAGATGCTCTAGGGGTTTATGCCTGCCTGAGTCACAGGGAGATCTATGTTTCCTCAGCCAGGCTCTGCTCTCTGCCATTATCCAGCAGGGGAGGTGAGGCCTGACAACCTCAGGTACTTAATGGAGGCTGGGGCAGTTCACTCAGTTCTAGCCCTGCCCCTGATTGATGTTGCTGACAGAACAGAACAACTTCGCAGAATTTGTTTCTATCCCGGCTATATTCCCCTGTGGATCAGATGCTGTTGGAGTTTACAGAAACTGCAGCTTTACCCTGGTCTGTGCCACTGCCTGGTCTCAGCTGCTGTTTGAGTTGGGGCAGGCCAGTTTTGCTCAGACTCAGCTGCCAGTTCCAGCCTTTGCTGGCCTCCTTTGTCTGAAGCTATAATCCCCTGAGGGCTGGGTGTGTCTTAGGCTCAGTAAAGTGGTCCTCTGGGTTACCCTTGCCCTAGGAATCTGCTGCCTCTGTGTCTAGTCTTCGCACTCAGCCCAGGCTGCTACCACTTCACCACTTCAGGCATACGCTTTACTCACGGGGCCTACATTTCTATCCCAGATCTGTTCTGCAAGTGGCTGCCACCAGAGAAGATGCCAGGCCTCCTCTGGTTGCCCAGAGAGACAGGGGTGTGACTCCAGAATATCCCCAGGGGTATGAGCTCTATTGTTTCCGCAACAGTTGCCACTCTGTGCCTCAGGGCACCACCACTCCTCTATGGTTCCCTCTCAGCTGACTGTCTTCTCCCTACTCCCATGCTGCAGAATCAGCACTGACCAGCAGTAGTCCATGCCCTGTCCACACCTTTGGAGAAAATACCCAAGAATCTCGTCTCCAGGGAGGACAGGCTTCTAGACCTTGGGGTGAGAATGGAGGGGAGTTCTGGTAGTTCAGAACTATAGGTAGAGAATATATATAGTTTTATCCAGTTTTATGCCTGGCAGGAGAGCACAATGGCACCCTAGGAGGGGAAGTAGGTCCGGTTTTCAGAGGGTCTCTCCCATGGAATAAAATGGGAGAATGTGTGAACCCTGCTCACTTGTTTGTATGGAGTACTATGAGCCCTTCTCATGGAGGAGGGGACTCCCATCCGCTTGACGATGGATTTTGTACTTTTTATTTGTATCCTTCAGATCGCAGCTCGTCTCAGCAGGGTTGATGTGTGCTCTTCAACCTTCTCACTTGGCTAAGCTCCAAACCATCGGCTTACTTGCTAAACTTCTGTGCCTTAACTCTCCTTCTGGACAGGAGCCTCTGTGGAAATCTGACTCCAGTCAGCTATCTTGCCTCTGCCCCCACCAAAATGAACATTTTAATATAAAAACTTCAGACAATGATAATACCAGGCTCATAGATATAACCCTAAGTTACTTTTATTTTTATTTTGTTGTTCTTTTTTGAAACAGAGTCTCTCTGTGTCAGTCTGGGTACAGTACTATGCCATCATAACTCACAGCAACCTCAAACTCTTGAGCTCAAGAGATCCTCTTACCTCAGGCTCCACAATGCCTGGCTAGTTTTTCTATTTTTAGTAGAGACAGCATCTCACTCTTGTTCAAGCTGGTCTCAAACTCCTGAGCTCAGGCAATCCAGTTGCCTCAGCCTCCCAAAGCAATAGAATTACAGATGTGAACCACTGCACCTGACCCCAATATAACCACACTTTAGACTGAAGTAGTGTAACTTGTAATGAGGGTCAGTAAAATTGATGACTATTGGTACAATAAGGTACAGAATGATTTACCATGCCCATGTAAGTCTATCCAGTTTTTATCACCAAAACTTCCTCATTCCACTCTCTGGGTAATAAATTGAAGGGTTGAGTCATTATTTGATCATTATGAAAAATCTCATAAAGCAGGCGGCACTTGTGGATCAGTGAGTAGGGCGCCAGCCCCATATACCGAGGGTGGCGGGTTCAAACCCAGCCCCGGCCAAACTGCAACAAAATATAGCCAGGCATCGTTGTGATGGGTCCCTGTAGTCCCAGCTACTCAGAAGGCTGAGGCAAAAGAATCACCTAAGCCCAGGAGTTGGAGGTTGCTGTGAGCTGTGATGCCACAGCACACTACCGAGGGTAATAAAGTGACACTCTGTCTCTAAAAAAAAAAAAAAGAAAGAAAGAAAGAAAGAAAGAAAGAAAGAAAGAAAGAAAGAAAGAAAGAAGAAATCCCATAAAGCTTAGGCAGCTCAAAATTCCTAGCACCTTCCAGTTGTGGTGATAAGTTTTCAGTGACAGATTGGTGTACTGTGGCATGGGCTCCATGAAAGAAGTGACACTGTGTTTCATAATTGGGGACACAGGTTGATTCCCTCATGAAAGATGTGGGGTGGCCTGGACCACTCCACAGAGATCCAAGTGTGAGTGTGGCCTGGACCACTCCCCAGAAATCCAAGTTCCCATCTGGAAGTCTACAGACAAGAGAGACTAAATAGAATTGTAACAGCCAATTCTTAACAGTAGCTGGCATCTCAATTATCCGCTAACACCTTGAGACAATGCTGTAGGAGAACTCCTGAAAATCTTCTCTACCAGAAGCGGCCTAGATGAGGTTAAGAAAGAAAAGGCTGCTGTTCTCAAAAGTAGAAGAGGATCAAAGACCATTTCATCGACTTTATAAACTTGCCCCAGGCTCCCCATCCAGGAGGCTTGTGAGGTTCCAATAATTCTTCAGCACGCAAGACTTACAATGCCAACCACCTGATTTGACATAAAGAAGCAGAGTGTGGCATCACACTTGTGCCATCTGGTATTATTGTTCCTTTCTTTTGAGGACTAAGATATATTAAAAAAAAAAAAAAAAAAAAAAAAACTAAAAATATAAAGAGGAAAATGAAAAAATCTAGTTAGGGAAAATGAAAAACACATTTTGATGTTTATTCTGCTGGTCCCACGAGGCTAACTTCACAACAAACAAAGGATGCAGTAGATTAAAAACTAGCATTAAAATAAAGAAATAGAGGGAGGAATCAAGTATTTAGACACAGAAATATACAGATCTTCAACTTCAGTTTGTACAGCTGTTTTTTCTTAAAGCATAGAACTGTTCACTAAAATAGAGTTATGAACCAAAATCGCTTTGGAAACCCATGAAATTCTTCTTCTAAAATGGCTTCGTTTTCTTGGTTAAGGTTCAAATTATTCTAATCACATTAGCTTGTCTTGGATAATTTCAGTTCAGTTGGATTAACTAATCATTTTTGCCATCTCACAGAATTTATTTTGTCATCTTCCCACATTTTAGAAGTGTCCATAGTGTTGTTTATAAAAATAAAGGTCCAAGAACATTTTTATAATTGCTTAATCCTAAGATTTTCTTGCCTTGGAAAGAGCTATGGGTTCTAATCTTGGCAAATCTACAGAAAGTTTCTGGTAACCTAAGAGGATTCTTTGGCTTTTCCCTGACTTCTTAGAATGTTGGGATAAACAGGCAGGCAGATTTTGACCTTACTATGGTCTGAATGTTTGCGTCCTCCACACACACAAAAATTTTATGTTGAAAGCTTAAACCCCAATGTCATGGGTTTAGGAGGTGAGACTTTGACAATGCTTAGATCATGAGTGCATAGTAGAATTAATGGCCTCATTAAGGAGGTCCAGTGGGGCTTGTTACCACTTCCACCACATAAGGATATAAGGAAAATGCTTTGTATGAGTGAGGGAGCAGCCTTTCACCACACAAATAGCTGCTTACACCTTAATCTTGGACTTCCCAGTCCCCAGAACTATGAGAAATATATTTCTATGTTTATAAGCTCCCTAGTTTACGGTGTCTAGGTACCTTGTTACTCCAAATGGAGTTAATACATTAGGAAGGACAAATAACATATTCAAAATAATAAAACTTGAATAACACTATAATCAGTTATGTTCCAGGGGGGTATTTGGTGGAAAACCTGATGCAATTTTGAAGAGAAGATTCCTGGAAGGAGCTGGAAATGACATTTCTCTACATGTTTCTAAAAATTATTCATGTGTTTCCTTAAATTATTTATGATAAATAATACCTTCTTCTTAACAGTTTTATAGGGAATAAACATACACAAACATCCTGTAAGACCAGGGTAGACAAAATCTTAGATCATAGCAAGAGAAATACAATGTTAAGGAAGCTAATTTCATTCCTTACTGATTTTAAAGAGAATCAGGGTAGTGCATAAAAGTCCTCCAGAAAGTGAAAGCAAACTTCTTCATTTGACTTAATTCCGGATAATTTTAAATATAACCTGTACAACCACTGGCCAAATCAGTAAGTTATTTGCCAGTTTGGGGAAATTTTGTAACAACTGGAAATTTTTTTTTTATGATCAGTTATAGACTTGAAGATCTTTTCATTGATTGAAAAGGAGTATATTCCACATTAAAATCCCATTAGTCATTTATAAGGCACATCCCTGTGAAGGGGTACACACATGCAGTTTAAGTCTGGGGCCTTTTCATTAATAACAATTTCTGAATTTTCTTGAAAAGTTTTAAAAGGTTAAATCTTAGTTGAAAATTTCTCAATGCTGTATTTCATGGTTCTAGAACTTAAAGGGGGTATGTGAAGGTATTATGATTTCATAGCCATCAAAGAAAAAATGCATAATTTATGCACAATTTGTTAGTAAGGATATCCTGAATTTATGAAATTATGGAAAAGAAAAGGTCAGAAGTTGAATGTATATGTTGTTCTTTCAAACATGAGATAGGCAAGAATGAATTAAGTTTGTGGATAGCATACCATAGTTGGGCTGCATCTCTTTGTGTGGATGTGTGGTTTTATTGAATACTATCTCTTATCTTTTTAAAAATATGATAAATACAGGGCATCCATAAAGTTTGTGTGCATATATATGCATATACATACACATACACACAAGCACCCACACAAATAACTAGGTTAAATAGAATTAAAGAATATCATGTTGATAATAGTATTCATATTAACATGTTAAATTCTTTTCAATATTGCCATCGCTAAAAAAAAAAAAAAAAAAAAAAAAAGAAACAGATTTTGCTATTAAAAACAACATAACACTTTAAGCACTTCACACAGACTTAGTGTGAACAGGGGCCAAAGCAAACATACACTGTGGGGATTGCCAACCCCAAAGTTTCAAACCCTGTTAAACAGAAAACAATAATGTTGAAATGTTCATGGCTTGAGATACAATGATGCATCTAGTTGTTTTTATTTCATAATTTGTAATTAAATTGGAATTACCAAGATATATGTTGCCTTCCAAATAATCTGATAAATACTGAAGACCTTGATATGTCAATCATTGCAAATAAATCATGTGGAGATTATTTTCAGAAAAATAACCCATTTTATTGTTTTGCTTACATTCAACCACTCTTGGAAAAGATGTCTTAGATGGCAGTGGTTTCTCCAACCTGCCTTTCACTTAAAAACAAGGCACACATGCACTCATTTGATTTTATCTGGCCTTTGAAACTAGGTCCTTTGGATTATAATTGTGGAAATTCAGTTAAAGCGATTCCTTCAATTTCCAAACACTCAGCATATAAAACAGTTCTCACCTTTTACTTCTTTCCTCTACAGATCCATACATTTGATAAAACACTTACCTATTCCCAAAGATTCTGATTTAATAGGTCTGTGGTAGAGCCCAAATCTTCCCAGGTAATTCTAACATATAAACAGAATTTAGACCAAGTTGTTTACAGGGAGTTAAAATGGGATATTGAAACAGGGATGGAAACGTGGCTGAGAGTCCTCCTGATAACCAATCAGGATGCTCTGAATTTCCTCTTGCCAAGCCAATCAGAATGCGCAAAGCCTCCTCCCAGTGAACCAATCAGTATTTTCTTAGCCTCCTGCCAGTGACCCAATCAGGAGTCTCTGAGCCTCCTCCCAGTGACCCAAGCGTCTAGTTTACATGAAATGAAATAGATTTAAGACAGGATGTCTCCAACTCCATTGTGTATAACCATCACCTGGCATTTCCATTAAAATATAGATTCTGATTCAGTGGGTCTGCATTTCAGAAGAGTATGCATTTTAAACCAGCCTCCAAAGGACGCCACAGCTATGCTGTACAGGCCATAGTTTCAGTACCAAGTATTTAGGATAAATCTGGTCCCATGATAACAATGTCGTCACTTTTCTTTCCAAAGTTATTCACCATGTAATACTGATACAGCGGTGTTCAACAAGCAGTTATTTACAAAAGTGAAAATTTGGAGACAACCTACATTTCTTTTCTTTTTCTTTTTCTTTTTTTTTTTTTTGAGATAACCTAAATTTCTAATCACAGCTACTATGAAGGAGGTAATACTCAACTTGTCTGTGTATTTTCAGAGTTTTTAGTTATATGGAAAAAAATCACTAAAATATGTAATGGAAAGAATAAACTATAAAATTATGTACAAATTATATAGAAATACCCTACTTCCATTAAAATGAAAGGAAAGAGACCAAAGAAAGTGACCCAACATGTTTATTATGACTATGGCAGGGTTTGCGGTTTTAAGCAAATTTACCTCTTTTTTCATTTTGTGGATTTTCCATCTAATGAAAATGTTTTTCCTTTATAATAAGTTAAAAGCCTATTTAGAAAAATAGTGTACCATATCAGATCACACATTCTTTTCTGATGTTTTCATCAAAGGGCATCTCCAAGATTTAATCCCCATTAGTTTAACTCTCACAGTCCCTAGATTTATCAAGATTTCTTTAAATATACTGATATATATTTCTCCCACAACTTTTTGTAATGAATTTCATATACTCATTCTTCACTGTATGTATATAGTGAAGTGCTTTCTTTGATTTATCAAAAAAATAAAGAAAAAAATCAGTTTCAACTTTAAGAGGAATGAATATTATGTATTGTGAACTGAATAAAATTACCTTTGAAAATACCAGTCTCTTTTTTTAGGAAATTAAAGGACAATCACGATCATCAAAAATAGAAGTTGTAAAACTATCAGCAGCAGAGTAATAATCAAACATATGTACATATTTAACATGCATGTAACGTTATGACCAAACTATACTTATGCCAGAGATTCAGGTTGGCATAATATTTTTAAAAACATAATGAAATGATGTGATTCACCATAAAATAGGATCTAACATGGTGAAGTTCTTCATACCAGGACAAATTAAATATTTTAATAAAAGCCTTCATTTCACTTGCATTGACTTTTCCTCAAAATCCTTGCCCTCATCCACTAAGGATTCATTCAACAAAATTGAACATACTTTCCCTAAGTAATCGAGGCTAGAAAAAGACATACATAAAAATATACTGACAGATGAGGACTCAGCACCTTTGGGGTGAGAAGAAGGACTCACCCTCTCAGCAGTGGAATTCCAGGACTGTTGAAGGTGTAAGAAGAACAACTTTAATTAAGATAAAACCTTTGTTAAGCAGAAAACACCCAGGGATCTCCCTCTGGGGATACCCAGATCTCTCAACCCGACTAGTTTTGGGGTATGTGCTTACCTGGACAACTTTTCAGCTTCAATGCCAGGAAACAATTTTCTTTCACCCTGAGCCCACAAGTAACCAATACTGCAACAAACTAATAATCCTGACTTCATATAAAATAACCTAGTAAAAATTTTAAAAATAGGTGATGCTGGGCCCTACTTAAAATAATTGAATCAATTTCTGAAGAAAGAGTCAGGACACTGGTATTTTTGGAAAACTATCTAGGGAATTGAGATCTCCAGTAACAACTTACCAACTTGCCCTTTAGGATTTTGAAATTTTAACAGGGATCAACAATTAAAACCAAGGTAATGGTATCTCGGCACCAATAATGGCCTAAAGAGAACAAAGTGAACAGGGGAAGGATTTGAAAATAGTAGAGAAAAATCAAACCACCTCATAAAAGTGTGGGTAAAAGACGTGAACAGAAGTTTTTCAAAAGAAGATAGACTAATGGCAAATAAACATATGGAAAAAATACTCATCATCTCTAATCATCAGGGAAATGCAAATCAAAACCTCAAAGAGGTATCACCTAACTCCACAGACGCTGCCGTGGATGCAGAGAGATGGGAACACTTACACACTGTTGGTGGGACAGCAAAGTCGTACAACCTCTATGGAAAGTCATATGGCTGCCTCAGAGAACTGAAAGTAAACCTGCCATTTGATCCAGAAATCCCACTATTGGGTATTTACCCAAAGGGAAAAGGATCATTTTATCAAAAAGACACAGGCTCTTGAATATTTATTGCAACGTAATTCATGATCACAAAGATGTAGAATCAACCCAAGTGTCCATCAATATGCAAGTGGATTAGTAAAATGTGGTACCTGAATATCACGTAGTACCGAGTACTACTCGACCACAAAAACAATGGTGAGTTAAAACCTTTTGCAATGACTTGGATGGAAGAACCCTCACCCTTCCACCCCAAGCAACCTAATTTTTTGGCTTACTCTCATGTGGACACTATTTCTTTCTCAAAATTGCAATTTTTTTTTCCATTCAACTTCATATTTTACAAATTAGAGTTAAATTTCGGTTTCAGGTAAAGAATAATTTGGGACATACTCATTAAAAATTATGTATTTTCTGATCTTCAGGTTAACTTGGCACCTGTTTCATTTTTACTTTTGTTTTATTTTGTAAAACTTGATAATAATACACCAGATATATCCTGAAATGTACCAAATTTGGGGGGAAATTTTCTTGACATCAGAATAATTAAACCAAAAATCAAAAGCAAGAAAAGAAGAATCCCAGTTCTTAGTCTCTTAATACAAGACTTGAGGGAAACTTGAAGGTTATCAGTTTGAGTTTAAATTTAAAAGATTAATAAAAAATTTTTCATTTTGAAAATGTTATTATCAACATGACTTTTGTTAAAAGTTCTTGTAAATTGTTATTCCACTCAGTACATAGTTTTTGTATTAAATGCAAATGTCCTCTGTTAATGAAGAAGACTGATGTGTAAAG
The DNA here is from genome assembly GCA_963574355.1 of Loris lydekkerianus. Taxonomy (NCBI): domain Eukaryota; kingdom Metazoa; phylum Chordata; class Mammalia; order Primates; family Lorisidae; genus Loris; species Loris lydekkerianus. The sequence goes on from CAUYPK010162251.1 coordinate 13,369, forward strand.
TTAAATCAAAAGGAAAGTTGCATTTTATTTTATGTTAACTCATTTTCCGTGTGGACACAGTAGAAATTATTTATTATTTTATTAAATAATTTGCATAACAATTAGGTATTTATTCTTCAACTTTTTTTTAGTTTTACTTTCCTCCCCATAATTTCAGATGTCTTTTAGTGAGACACACAGCTCCCAGGATGATTGTAAGTTACATGACAGGATGCAGTTTGTCACTAATTTCCCTCCATCCCCAGCCCCTGAGGGGCTCCTGCTCACTCTGGAAGTACTAAGGAGGGTTACATAGGAGTCGTGTAACTTTCCTAAGTAGTAAAAAGAAATTTCAGCATTTCTTTACTTTATAACTGAATAAAAAAGGAAAGACATCATACTAAGATTAGTCGGCCCTGGGTATACAGTCAACTATGTAAACACCTGGTTGTGATCTTAAAACAAAACCTCCAGAAGATTGCACATGTATAGCAAGAGATTTGTTCAAGAATACTTATAGAACCATGTTTGTAATTAGAGAACAAACAAAAGAAACTGAAAATGCAATAGCAAGGATCAGTGGAATATGTAATAATTGTCACATATTCATATGCTGAAATACTGTAAAATAATTAAAGAATCAAAACCTACCCCTGTGGAAGAAGATGGTGATAAGGAAGGAAGCTATGTGCATGTGGGAGAAGAGGAATGTGAGAAATCTCTGCCCCTTCCTCAGCTTGGCTTTAAATAAAGTCCATCAAAGAGGAAAAGAAATAATTGGATTTTATATATACACTATGTTGCAAATATAAACAAGACACACAGCATAATTCCAAGTATATAAATCTCAGAAACATGCAAAATGAAACATCATTTAAGTGTTTAATAACTCAGTAAACTATATGAAGAGAAGAAATAAAAATACAAAATCCAGATAACCATTACCTCTTAGGGGAAGGAACAAAATGTGACTGTAGGAGGGAACATGAACGGCTTTACTGGAGTGGTGAGGGTCACCCAGCCATGATTCTTTATACCATTCATAAACTTTATAAATACTTTATTATCACACTAGTATTCATTATAAAATTAATAATAATAAACAATATCTTCCCATGCACCACCTCAAAAAGTTGGGGTTTTTAGCTTATTTTCTTAAATGTGTCTAAATTACACATTCTACATGTGGCTCTATTTAGACTGTTTTCAACCACATCATGAATGATCCAAAATATATATATAAAGGTGTCAATAAAGTTGGTCTACACCAATATTCAGGGATCTAAACATTGACCTGCGATTGGATCCTGCAATTCCTCTACTAGGAGTATATCCAAAAGACCAAAATCACTTTGCAAAAAAGGTATTTGCACCAAATTATTCATTGCAGCTCAATTCATAGTAGCCAAGTCATGGAAGAAGCCCAAGTGCCCATCCACCCAAGAATGGACTAATAAATTGTGGTATATGTATACCATGGAATACTATGCAGCCTTAAAAAAGATGAAGTCTTTACCTCTTCTATGTTTACCTAAATGTCTCAAGAATGGAGGAAAAACTATCCAATGTACTCAGTACTTCTATGAAACCTACTTATATTTACTCACACTTTCTTATGAAAGATAGAACACAACTATAGCCCAGGACAAAGGAGAGAAATGGAGTGGGAAGGGAGGGGAGGGGGAGGTTTGACAGAGGGAGGGTAAAAGGCCAGACCATGCCTATGGCGCATATGACAAGGGTACAAGTCAAATCTGTCAAGTGTAAAACATAGATGTTTTGGCACAATAATCAAGTAAATGAGGTGAAAGCTATGTGGATTGGTTTGATCTAACCACATCAGATTGTATAAAAAAAAAAAAAAAAAAAAAAAAAAAACAGCACATTGTACCCCACATATGCATGAATATATTTATAATCTATGTGTATTTGACTTAATAAAAAAATAATAAAACAAACAATTCTTTTCCTTTTTACTTAAAGTAAAGGCTTGTCTGAATATAAAAAAAAAAAAAAGGTGTCAATGATTAGTTAAATTTCTGTGGAAGACTCTGAGAGATGAAGATAGAGGAGTTATTGGATAGTAGCTAGATGTGCTGTAAGGGTTAAGAGAGGATGTGTGTTTCTCAATCTACGGAAGAAGCTTGATCACGTTCCTGGGCTGAGCATGAGCAACAGGAAAAGACAAGGTGAGTAGAAGGGATGATGGATAGAATAAAGTCCTTAGAAAACAATGAATGGGGCTCGAACAAACTAAAAAAAGGAATGGACGGTAGGGAAAAGTTTGTAGAAAGTGAGGCAGGAAGTTCAGTGTGGGAGCAGCAATCAAAGCATTCCAATGAAAATAAAGACTGAGGATTATAAAGCTTTTGCAGAGTTGATGACAGAAATAAGAAAGAGAAATGCCAAATAAAAATAATAGAAAGATTAAGAGTTGTTTTTGATTACCCAAGTTATTATAAATGAATTATAACTATGCTATTCTGCAAAATTGTAAGATGTTTGCCCAGGAGTTTAGTAAAAGAGTGAAAGAATCCTATCAATGTCCAGAGTTATTTGGCAGTGAGAACATCTGAGGGAGGGTACATCTACATCTATAGGTCAGATTATCAGTCATAATGTATATAGAGAGCTCAGGTAAAAGTTATCATTAAGGAAGGAAGAAAAGTGTCTCATTGAATGAGAAAATTGAAGTTTACATGTGGATTCAAAGACCAGGGTTAGGGGAGTAAGTTACTAAAAATTCTAGAAGAATCTGGCATCACATCTCATACTCAGAGACTAAGACATTTATTTCTTAAATAGTGGAACGAGTTAAGCTTATGACCAGGTTTGTAGGATACTGTGGGTGGCTGAAGCCAGTTGGTAGGTAAGTTTATTGACATTAAAGAGGTCAGGAATCATGAAGTTAAAATCACCCACTGAGAGTTAGAATAGCCCTTCAGAGTTTTCCCACACTGAGACAAGAGGGTTGGCCACTGTTCCCCAAACTGACCAGTCATTAGATGTGGGCCACCCCCGGAGAGGAGCATAATTTTGTGAAAGACAGATCCTTCAGCCAAAGGGATTCCTACATATAGATTCATTCTGTGTTACTGGGCCACACCCATGGGTCCTGAAGAGCCTACTCCTCCTGTCCGTCCCCCAGCCCCCAGATCATTTGCTTCATATGCTGAGCTGACAACACCTGGAGATGGCTTCTCCAACTTCTGGCTGATCTGCTCTTCTGGTGGATTTTAAAGAGAATGGTTACTGGAATGAGCTATAAACCCTTCCACTGCAGCTAGAGTCAGGCCACAGCTGATGTAATTTTCTTCTTCCTCTGTTGCCTGTTCCAGATTCCCCTCACGCTTGAGCACCTGTGTGTAGATGGTTACCTGTAAGTGGTTACTGACCCAGACCTTAAAGATTCTCTAAAGAATCTCCATCCTCTCAGATCCAAGCTCTTTGTAAGCTGCCATACTGTCCAGTTACCATGGAAACCAGGCGGGGAAGATATTCATACATGAATTGCCTGGGGGCTAAGTACATAGTGATGATGATGGCAGTAACCTACCAAGTGATGACTTCCCTTCCTGCCTGCTGGTCTTTTGGAAGCTGAAGTGCTGAGGTGGCAACTATAGCTTCAAATTCAACAGGAATCCATCTTGTCCTCTGGTGGAAGCATTACTTTATGGGAATCAGGACATCTTGATTTAAAGGAGTAAAAATCCCTATAGGACCACTGGAAATGATGGGAAGTGGGTTTTGGTTCTTGGTTTTTAGACATATATATGTACCAACTGGGGTCTAAGATCAAGTCTCCAGAAGATTTGGTGTTTCATGCCTCTTGGTTCATAAACAGCCATCTTCCCATTATGTCATCATGTGGCAGAAGGGGCTGCAGAGTTCTCCTTTGCAAGGGCACAAATCCCATTTGTGAGGGCCTCATCCTCATGACCTAGTCACCTACCAAAGGTGACTTTCTGTACCACTATACCATTCTGTCTGTACCACTGTTGTGAAATACATGTTTTATTACTATTTATATTGAAAAGATGTTACAGTCACAGATTCTAACAGAAGGGGCATGCCATGCCAGAGGGGGCTACAGGAAGAAGTACTGGGATCAGTCAGTCAGTCAGAAGGAAAGAGGAGATGGGGGTATGAAAGAATTTTTAGTGGGATTTTCTTTTGAAGAAACAGGTGAGACATGATAAGCAGGTTTGGAATTGGTTGTTTTGTATAACTACTGGGGCTCTGAGTTGTGGAGTCAATTACTTGCCTAGTACCTGGCCGAAGGATGACTGGTGAAGGAATCATGGCCCAGACTATCAGAGTATAAAATCTTGATAAAGAGATGGTTGATTTATGGGCTCTGCTTGAGGCTATTTTCATAAGAAAGGCTCCTACAACCAAGCTGCTTACTATCTCATGGAATCAGTTAGCACTAGTAGTAGTCATCCCTCTTAGGACGGTAAGCTCCTAAGATGTCAAAGCATCAACAGTACAAATAACAAGACATGATTAATACACATCATTAATACACATCGTCAATACTTATGCCTCTTCCCAATACCTCCTGGTTCCTGGTTTTTCAAATTTTCTTTCTAGGACCCTAAAAAACAGCCAAGCTATTAACTACTGCCAGTGAGTTAACATATATTTTTAGCTCAAGCTACTTCTTTCCACAGAGAGGGGATGGTACAGTCAAAATAGGGGGCTAAATTCTCATGGGGTTTGCCTTCCACTTTTGGTAAGATCAGGTGTCTTACTAAAACCTTTATATTTGCCACCACTTACTCAGCTGATTTTCTGATGTCACTGATATAATGAACCATCTGTGGGACACCCAGATGGCCCAGCCTTTCTTATCTTGTGACAGAGAGTAGGAGAGTTAACAGAGCCCTGGAGAAGAGCATAAATGTACATTCTTAGCTGTTCCACATTAATTCAGTCCTCCCCTTCTCCTTTTGGCTATGGAAAACATATTCACCAGACAAAGTACCTAAGGCTGTGCTGATCTGCTTTACAAGAGACACCACCTCTAACACAGCAGTTGCCTAAGTTCATCGTGTCCCTTCCATGTGCCAGATTAGCAAATTAAATAAAGATAATTTGGAAGCCAGGCAGGGTGTGGTGGCTCACACCTTTAATCCGGCATTCTGGGAGGCTGAGATGGGTAGACCACTTGAGCTCAGGAGTTTGAGACCAAACTGAGCAAGAACAAGACACCATCTCTACTAAAAATGAAAAACTATCTGAGCATTGTGGTGAGCAACCATAGCCCAGCTACTCCAGAGGCTGAGGCAAGAGGATCGCTTGAGCTTAAGACTTTGAGGTTGCTGTGAGCTATGACACCACAGCACTTTTCCCAAGGTGACAGAATGAGACTGTCTCCAGAAATTAAGATATTTTAAAGACCAACATCTCCGAATCCACTTACATTTTTAAGGATAGTATTCTTCTCTAACATTCTTAATGAATGTGAGTTTTAAAACTTTTTTATCTTGGCCAGGAATGAGAGTGTGAGGCAGAAAAGAAGTTGGTCTCAGAGCACCCATTTGGCTCCCCCACAATGTCAGCTCTTACCACTCAGGATAAGGAGTCAACATGGACATTCTGCCAAACGCCAAATATATCAACTCCAGTTGTATATTTGGGGACTGGGAAAAGACCAGATGGATTTGTGGACTCAGTGAGCTGAACCCAGGCCAGGATTCCAAATTTTAACCTAATCCATATCTGCTTCCATTTTTGATAGAGTTTGGGTGATATTTGGAAACCAGTGTGTAAACCTCATCCTGAGACCCATGTCCAAGAGTCCCCCAATGTCTGATGTTCCCCTTACTTGTGTAAATGGCTGCAGGTGGTGTAGTGGTCACGTTATTGAAGATTTTTCCTGTGAGCAGCCCCTCAGTATTCAGTGTCTAAAGACAGGGTGAGGCCTGAAAAGGAGACAAGGGATCGTGGTGTTTTATTGGGATGACTTTTCAGTACATCTTTGATTTCTTTGGGCTGTGCACATTTTATAAATTGAGCAGTACCCTCATTGCTGCCTATTTAGCCCCCAGGAACACTGTGTTATAATATTTCCATAGCTCTTTGTAGGCCGGACCCCCCAAGCTGCCCATCAGACTGCCAATTATGATCACTGTACCTAATTGCTTCTGATGCTTAAGTTTTCTGTCACCTTGCCTCTAATATTCCAGACCCCATCACCCCCACTGCTGTTGAAAACCCCAATACTGTAAAAGTATCCCTAGCCTATAAGGCACAGCTGTCACTGAGCTACTGGTGGCCTTCTCCAGAGCATCCCTTATCAGTTTGGTGGGCAGAGTTTCCTCCCGATTTTCCCATAGTGTGGGGGGTGGGGTTCCAGCCTCACCTGGTGCACCTCTGTCCGCACCCTCACCTCTCTGAACCTTTGATCCTTGCTCCGCAGCCCACCGTAGTTGTTCTAGGATTCCTAACTTATTTACCAAGGACCATTAATTTTTCAAGTGTCCAAGAATAAAGCCATATTATCAACTTCTTTGGAAGGTCCTCAACTGGATAACAAATCTTATGTCATGAGATAGAGCTCCCATATTGATGAACTCCCCTTAATCTAATACCACATTCCACCTCCCCACCTTGACTCAGTACCATCAGAATCCAGCCAGGTTCACTGTCTCCAGGCTCCTGCTGGCGGGTCCTGCAGCTTTTCTATTTAGTCCCAACATCTGCATTAGCATTTCTTGGGCGGAGCAAGGAGGTAATCTGACTCTAGTTATGTCTTTGATGACCAGTAGGGGCAGCAGGGAAGACCCTGAGAGGATGTGCATCGCCAGTGAGGTTCAGAGAAGTACTGCTGCAGGCCTGTGTCTGAAGGCACCTGGAAACTCAGGATTTTCAAGTATGTTCACTTGGATGTCTCCATCACACATCTCGGGGTAAAATTCTTTGCAATCAAGAGCTGAGCGTGCCAGGTTTGCCCAGGATAGGGACCCAGCATTCTCTGGGACTCTGCTGCCCTAATTAAGGAAGCCCCCTGCACCGTCAGCTACTCTGGCCCTCTAGCTGCTGGAGATAACAGTTTCTTTAGATGCTCCTTAAGAGACCCTCTGGTTTTCACATATCACCTTAAATTTGATTACTCGCCTCCTGGCTTTTTTTTTTCTTTGCAATGGCACTCAGCAAGAACCAAGATATTCCACATTCCCTTATTACTTTCTTCAAACTTTTTTAAACTGTGAAATTAAAAAAAAAATCCTTTATTATCTGTGTTTAAATAGATATGTAAATTCTATAATAATGTTATAACTAAGGCATTTTTCACTCTCCCTTGTTATAAATAATTCTGAAGAGCTCAAGCATACACCTTTCCCCCCGTCTTTGAATTAAATTACTCGAATTGGAATTTTCTCCTACGGAAGCACATGTGTCTTAAAGCCTTTGGGCACATGTTGTCAGTAAGTGCCTGAAATGTCAGACCAGGTTACACCCCACTAGCTATTCGTGAACGAGCTCACTGTATCCTTAAAGCCATCTCTACCTGGGTAAGATCATTCATCATCATTTTTGCTAATATGATAAAAAATACTTACTTTTTTAAAAATCTGAGTTTCACTTTAAATATTTTACTGGCTATTTATGTTTTTACTTTTGGCAGTCATCCATCTAACTTTTCCGAAAAGCTCAAGAATAGCGCTCAGAAGAACAAGAAAGGGCGTTTGGTTCAGCATCCTCTGAGATTTGTGGGCTCTGTTCCTGGGAAAGTTGGGGAGGTGGAGGGAGCAGCCTTTGTGAGGGAGAAGCCACCATGGAGAGGGGAAGGTGCACGGGCAGCAGTGCTGGACGTGTCAGGCACACACAGCCCTGTTTCAAAAAGAGCGTCTATATTTATTTTTGCTTACATTTTTGGCTTCTCCTTAAGATTGCATTTGAAGCAAAGGCTCAAGTAGAGCAACTTTGAAAACTGGTAATTCTTGCCCAAGCCCTCACTGTTTTACACGAGGAGGAAGCTGAGGGCCCTGGGAAGCTGAACGCCACCCAACACCCCAGCTACGTGTCATCAAAGCAGACACACATCTCCACTGGGCTGCTTCAAGATGTTTTCCTTTTTTTGACTACTCAGCCAGAAAAATAGTACAAGGCAATTCAAGTGTGAAAAGTGCAAGGACTTTGGCCTTAAACCAGTTCCTCCCCTTGGGGAAGGAGCGCGACCCTTTTAACAAACCACTGGCCATCTGTAGCAGCCGGCCTTCACGTGCCAAGGTTCTCCAAGTGCAAAACGGTCGCATCAGCAGATTTCTCCAAACACTTCATTTTAAAAGGAAGATCAGAGGTGAAACAGACCACCTTGGTTGTCTAGCTGTGTGCTGGATTCACATTTCCCCTTATATCTGCTAAATATATGATTGATAACATTTTCCAAACAGTAGTCATGACATGATTTACCAGATCATAATTTGTTGATTCACCTTGGGTTTGAGGAATATCATCTCAGATATATCTTGGATATTATCAGAGCTACAAATGTACTTCTGTTTCACACTTTATTCTTGCAAAGGTTTTCAGTTCATGTACTTTTGCACCAAAGCAGTTTCAGGAGAGCACAATTATAAACATCAAAAAGAGAATAACTATAAATACTTGACCAGAAATCTGAACTTTAGGGCTACTAAAAAGTTTTGCTCTAGAAGAGTAACCTTAACTACGTCTAACTTTTCCACTTTTTCTATGATTAACTCTTTTTCTTCTTATTCAATATTTTATGTCCTGTGATCTCCATCTGCCATCTACTGTGGACCTTCTCTGTGCTGAGAGTATCTTTTTTTTGCATTCTGTCATTTAATTCTTACAGGTAAAGGACTGTTGGTATTTTCATTTTAGAGATGCATAAATAGTCTTAAAGAGGTTAGGTGATAAATCAGATGTTAAATCATGGTTTATCTGTTTCTAGAATTCAAGTTTTTGCTTAATACTTTTTATATCTCCCATGGTTCAAAAAGAAATTCCATAGCCATTTAGATAGTTCCTTTGGTTAAGCCTCAATTTCTATGGTCTCTATAAGCACTATCAGTCCTATACAAAATTATAGAAATTTTATGAGACAGATATCAAAATACACTTTACACTCAAAGATGAAATTATCAAGACCTGGGTACTGAATACATTCTACTGCAGAAATGAACAGCAGTTTGTCCTGAGACTCTTCCATATCTAGTAATTACCTTGTGCATTGAAATAACAGTGAGGAATCACTGGGGTATGACTTGTAAGATTCTAAGCCTCTTGAAGCTAGAGCTTTAGCCAAAAGTATTTGTAAAGCATGAGCCTATATCCTTGCATTTAGAAAGATTAGAGACAAGTTTGCTAGATTTTTCTCCTTTTAGAAATCACATTCCAATTCTGTTCACATAGATCCTGAGTTCAGAGATGCAAAGTGATAGAAATTATCAGAGCTATGCTCCTGATCTGATCTAAACATAACCTAGGAAATACTAACTAGTATACGCATTATGGAAGGACTGCAGAGAATTTTAAGTAACTGTTAAGTGATGAAGATTAATTTTGGCCCAGTAACTATGTTTTGATCGCAAACCTAAGAAGGGGAGGTGAGAAGTGTTAACAAGATCATTGCCATTGCTCGTAAAGAAGGAAAGTTCTCTGGAATTTAGTTTGACATTTTATGTATGACAACCCTGGAACCCCAAACTAGGAAGCATTCTACTTGCCCCCTATTTTTGTATGATTGGCAGAGAATTTAACTCTTTCCCAAATGCATCCCCCTGACAAAGTTTTTATGAGATGCCGAACAGGCTTGTTTGTACACCCAGTTTGGAAAATTAACCCCATGGGGCTTCAGTTGACAAGAACAGAGGCCAGGCTATCAAGCCACGTGAGACTGTATTTTAGTGTCACTGACTTGACATTTTATTTTGGAACTGTGGATGCCATTGTAACTTAATTGTAAGTATGACTTCTTATTAATGGCTGTTCTGAAGAAGCCTCTCTATTGTACAAAGGAATCCGGATTTATCCATTTATTTCTCTAATTTCTTCTAACAACAATGTGGTAAAAACCATCTTTAAATGTGAAACAAAAAATTTCGTTACCCTCATCATTGCGTCAGTAGCTTTGCATCTAGGCTCTGTAGCTCCCGTTTCTCTCCAGATGTGACTAGCGTGGTTTCTCCTGCAGATTGATGTCTTAGTTTTTGAGAGGCAGATCTAATTGCCCCAGCTCACCTTTCGATGCAAACTCATAGGTCTCCAGCCAGTGTGACTTGTGCTAACACCATAGCAAGTGGACAGCGGGTTTGGGACACATCCACAGAGGAATGGGGGCCCACAAAGCACCCCACGGCCTCCAGAATGACCTCGGTCCAGTTATAAGGGCTAGTATCTGAACACTTTTAGATTTTTTTGAGACTTCACTTTAAATTTATCATAAAACACCAATTTTATTTTGAGCTAGTGTGACTAGTTTCTGTTCTTTACAAACCAGGAGCATATTTCAGACAAATCATTTGTCAACATTTTTCATTTCCACTTTTTAAAGTCTTAAAAGGTATGGTATAACTAATACATACTTTATAGCCTTCAAAAATTCTCTCCTTTTTTTGACAAACGTAAAAATGAAGATGAACTATGACCCACTTTCATGGAGACGGGTAGCAAAGGTAATATGCAGGGAATGACAAATGGGACACATATGAAAATTAGAGAGCAGAAAAAAGAGAAGGAAGGAGGTCAATTTTTGCCTTTTTTTGCTTTTCCCAGAGACGTAAGAGCTAGATTGGAAAGATGATCTAAATTGAGATACTGTGTGGTAGTTAAGTGGGTATCTCTGAAGCTAAACTGCTTAGATTAAGATTTTAGCTTTGTTGGATTTTGTGACTGATGAACAGCTGTTTGGAGCATCCAGGAACAACCAAACCTCTCTATGACTTTATTTCTTATCCTTAAATTTAGGGGAATAACTTTCAGGTTTTAACTAGGTTCCGTAACCCTTTTATACATTCATAGTAAATAAACAAATGGGAAACTCTAATGGACACTTACTATAATTTTCTATTGCACAAGGACAAGATGATAAATCAAAATAACTTTAGGACCGAGCTAGGGTGTCTGAGGGTAAGAAGTCAGTTGCCCGAGAAAGGACAGATCCTTCCCAGCACGGCTTGGGGACCACAGTGGTCCCAGAGTAGACCAATGAAAAGATGCTATTCTTCCATCAGAAAATCCTACAATCTCTTTATTCCCATTCAAGTAAGGAACAACTACTTCAGTGTCCAGGATGCTCTTTAATTGAATAGTATCCAGGCTAAAGTATGTGCAATGATTCACAACAGGTGGAAATTTGATCTTGGGGATAAGTTCTCTTGTGACAGGTGCAACAAATCTGTAATCTAGAATCTCCTTGGTTCCCCACCACAGGTCTCCAGATTATAGGGTTCTCAGTCCTGGAAACTTGCCTGAGGACCTCTGCCCCTGAGAGGTGAATATGTGGCTTATGGTTCTCGTTACATTCTGGGCAGCCTAGGTTTTAATCCCATTACTTTGATGACCTAGAGGAGGTACTCGTTCTACTCCATGTCAAGACTGTTTGAAACATCCAGAGTTTGCTGTCTGGGTTCCAGCCAGTCCTCTGTCTGCTGAGTTTCCTTGACTAACCTTTTGGTTTGCTTTGCTTTGTTTGCTTTGCAAGGTTTTCTTTGTCCTGGACTCTTGGGCCCTGCCACTTACCATTGTGGAATTACTGTACCCAACACGTGCCTCTTTGGGAACCACAGAATAAGTATCAGGACAGGAATGAAAGGGAATGTTTAGAGTGACTACCACGTTGGGGAGATACCCAAGATGTTACATACGTGTGTGTGTGTGTGTGTGTTTAATCCTTATAATAAACTATGATATTAGGATTGTGAGCCCCATTTTAAGGATGAGAAAACTGAGGCTCAGAAATCACGTAAAAGTTGCTAGAAGAAAACATACACTCAATACACGGTGTACTTTCTGGCTTCTCCTCACCATGGAGTAGAGCAGAGTCACATCCAGGGGACACCCTCCATGTCAGTCACACCCAGGGACACCCTCTGTGTCAGTCACACCCAGGGACACCCTCTGTGTCAGTCACACCCAGGGACACCCTCAGTGTCAGTCACACCCAGGGACACCCTCAGTGCTCGGCTATTGCCTTCACTCTCAACCTGCTGCTCTTCACTTCCTTGTGGGGTGAACCGCCCATGTGGTTGGTTTGTTGTTGTTTTTCCTAAGTACATCTCAGCTATTAAAATGAATCAGAGCTTCCCGGAACCAACCACACACCAGAATCATTACACAGGCTATTTTTCTGAATTTCTTAACTTTCAGTTAAGCCAGAAAAGAAAACAGTGTAATGGTTAATACACAGGGTTTTGGGCTAGATGAATGTAGGTTCAATTTCTGGCACCAGAGATAACTTGTATGTGACTTGGATCTAATCACTTAGCATCTCGAGCTGAGATGTGCGTGTGAAGCTCCGACAGGACCAGTGAGGTGGTGCAGACCAAGTGTGCAATGGAGGCTAAGCCCCTCGCGCTACAGCAGACTCGACCCTACTGGCTGTGTTCTGCAAAACACCTCCCAATTCTAGGCCGGCACAGAGGTCAAGCAGAAGGCAGGGCAAACACATGTTGAGTAAGCCACCTAAAACCAAGAGTTAGAACCATAGTTCCCTCTTTTCTACACCATCCTGTTCTCTCTCAACTGCCTGTCAGGGGAAGAAAACAGGAATGAAAGGTTCACAGCTCAAAAGGAGGAAAACATGGTCACACTCCAGTTCTTTCCTGAGAATGTAATTGCTCTATTACAGTAAGTGAACACTTGGAACCCAGGAAAGACCAGGAAAGAGTAAATGGTTAGAGGACTAGTGATGCAGAGGTTGCATGAAACCAGGTGAATGAATGGAAGGTGAGCCAGAATCTAAAGAGACGCAGAGCCTCCCCCACCCCCAAAGCATTGACCCAGACCTGGCTGCACTGTCTGGGTAGCTCTTTAACCACAGTGCCACAGGCACTTTGCACTACATAATTTTCAGGCAGACACCGAATTCAAAAAAATACTTTAAAAAATTTGAGTATGTATGCTCCTAATGCCTAACCACCTAATGCCGAATACGCTTCTCAAAGTGCGATAGCCCTACATTTCATCATCTATAAAATGAATCCCTTCCTTAATTACCTATAGCTTCGCGAGGGAACGGTGCATAGGAGAACTCAAGAAAGCATTTTAAGTGCCAGTCGGCTACCCTGCGCTCCTATCCTCAGGGTTGTGTGGTCTGGAACAGATCACAGACTGTCTCTGGCTTCCATGTTCTCATCAGTAAAACAGGAGTCTTGGTAGTATTTTTTGGATGTTTCTGCAGCTAACAAATCACTCCCTCATACATCTCATTTGGTATAACAGACTCTTTCTCCTCTACCTCCTTTGGTTGCTATGGGGATAAAACAAGTTAATAGGTAAGAAAAGCTTTTGACAAGTTAAAGAGACCAATGAAGTGCATGGGTAATAATCGTTTCACAACATAATTAGAAAATACTACATAGGGAAAGTATAATATGTTTCCAATGTTTAAGCAGACAACGTTCTTAAACTATGAACACGGACCTCCCCTGGATTATTTTAGTTAGTGAGCATTTAATTTGTGCTGCTGAACTGATCAGCAACCCAGCCCGCCAGTTCTGTGACAGGGAAGGGAGAGTGACCGAGGGCAGGGAGCCTGGCCAGCTCCGGGCGGAACAAGCAATCTGTGGCTGTTACTCCCAGGAGCCCACGCAATGCAGAGCTGCTTTTCCCTTTACGCTTCCCACTGGTGTAGTAAATAGTAACTTTTGCCAGCCATTCATAAAGCGCTTTGCCACACACATCTGAAGTGCTTATTCTGAGATATGCTGAGAAATATGCAGTCTTCAAAATGCCTCAATGTTTTCAATTCTCATTTTTCTTTCTAAGCTCATGATTTAAAAACATTTCCATAATGAAAAGGCATTTGAAAAGCACATAATCATGAGCAGTTTTCATTAAGATATAGCATAAAAATACAATTTGAAAAAGTCCTAGACTCAGGAAAGCAGCAATTTAATTTGAAAGCTTGTAAATCTAAATCCTATTTCAACAAAACACACAGAGAAGCTGTTTTAAATAGTCAATATCATTTTTGATAGAAATTTAATGAGATTCTGGCATACTATTTGTTGTAATTTTTAATATCTTTTAAAATTAACAAATGCAAATTGTTATAATGAAGAAATCTATAGGTGAGATTATCTTTTAATTGTTTGGGATTCATTGAGGCTACAGAGACTTAGGTTACACTGATTGCATTTGTTAAGTAAAGTTCCCCTTATAATTGTGTCCTGCCCAAGATTCTGTAAATTATCCAATTGTTTCTTCTCCATTTAAAAATAAGTGAGTTAGCGGGGTGAGGTGGCTCACACCTGTAATCCTCGCACTCTGGAAGGCTGAGATGGGTGGATTGCCTGAACTCACAGTTTCAAGACCAGCCTGAGCCAGAGCGAGACCTTGCCTCTAAAAACAGCTGGGCATTGTGGTGGGCACCTGTAGTCCCAGCTCTGGAGAGACTGAGGCAAGAGAATCCTGGAGTCCAAAAGTTTGAGGTTGCTATAAGCTGTGATGCCACGGTACTTTACCAAGGTGACATACTGAGACTCTGTCTCAAAAAAAAAAAAAAAAAATATATATATATATATATGTATATTTAAAATAAAATATAAATGAATTTATGCAACATTGTATATGCAATAGAATAATTTAGAAATAGAATCCAGCATTTCAACTAATTAGACACCAGAATGTCACTGATGAAAAACTTGAAAACTATAACGTAGACTCTTAAGAACTCTCACTGAAACGCCTTAACTGGTGAATAGGAACTTGTTGGAGATTTTTTTAAACGTCTGTTAAAGTCCCTTTGTTACTTATAATGTATATGCAGTATAAAACTATAATGGTAAATACACGTGAGAAAAATGTTCTGTAGATGAAAGTGGGGAAGCATCCCTCTCTTTCCTTTGCCCACTCTTAGCCAGCAGGACTCGGCCACACAGAAGTCCACTTCTGAGAGCTTCCGGGGAGCGAATGCCAAGGTCATCAGTGCTGTTCACAGTTAGAGCTGTGAGCTCTATTCTACACCCCTAGGAGGAACAGATGCACTTAAATCTGAGGATTATGCTAAGCGGCATAAGATAGGGGAACTCTGACCAATACAAAACAAATTTAAACATTATAAACTCTTCACTCACTTGTTTGTGACCTAAAAGTTTTATATTTTTCTTTCTTAATATTTAGCAAATAATGAAAATAAAACCCTGTTTAAAAGTTAAACAACACAGATGAATATCAGACATCACCTTCCTCTGTGGGACAGAGAGCAAAGTGTTTGGAAATGATGCTCAGATGAACTCTTAGAATGTAATAAAAACAAATTTTAACTGCTTAATTGTTATATTCTAAAATGAGGAGACGAAAAATCTTATATTCAACTCAAGCTGTTTTCCTCATTTCCTGAGTCACTTACCAAACTCCTCCTGCTGGAGCTCCCATGGTATCTAAAACTCACGATCAATTCAGATTCCTCACGACCATAAACGTAACCTCCTTCCACCCAAACCAGAAATCTTGGGGCTAAACTAAACTCTCTTTTCATTTCTTGCTAAGACCAATACTAAAACTATGTTGGTTTAGAGTATGAAAGTTGTTGAAATAAGTAAAAGCATGTAGAATTACCGCTTGACCCAGCGATCCCACATGTGGTTATATCTCCAAGGAATTAAAACCAGTCTGTTGCAGAGATGTCTGCACAATAGCCAAGACAGAGAGACAAACTAGGTACCCAGCAAGGAGAACGGATAAAAAGAATCTGGCCAATGCATCACAGAGTGCTACTCAGCCATTAAAGAACAGAATCCTGTCATTTGCAAAAACATGGATGAATCTACAGCAGATGATGTTAAGTGCAGTAGGCCAGACACAGACAAATATCACACGATTTCACCTATATGTGGAATCTAAAAAATTCAAACTAATACTTCTGTTCAGTAGAGAGTAGAATAGTAGAGAGGAGAAATACTACTCAAAGTATCCGTTAGACAGGAGGAATAAGTTTGGGCGATACGGCACAGCAAGGAAACGGCAATTAACAGTAATGTATTGTAGATTTCCAAATCGCCAAAAGGGCGTATGTGAAATGCCCTCCTCACAAGAGCTAAGAGGTGTGAAATGGTAAATACGATAACTGGCCTGATTTATTCATTCAGCCATGCACCTGTGTATTAAAACATCACATCATACCCCATAAATATATATCATTATTTGCCACTTAAAAATACAAATAAAATTCATAAAAAGAAAGATTTTTATCTACTGATTTTGATTAATTAAGACAGATAGGCTTCTGAAATCCAGGAGAAAAGCCGTGTATTACCCAGAAGGAAGTGATCGTACTGTACCAGGAGGAAAGTGACGGCAAGCTGGGGAAGATGGAGGAGCTCCGCCAGAGCCTTCTCTATTCCTTTTGAAGTCTTGCGTTGGGTATGGAGGTCAAGGTGAGAGAGGAGAAAGGTTGAAGAAAGTAAGAAAAATCTGAATTTGCTATTGCAGGAATGGGAAAGGAAACTGTTGAGGGAAGCTTAGAAAGTTTGCTCGTGACCCTGGATGACTGCAAGGCCACTCTGGGTGCTGTCTAACTCCAGTAGTACTTAGGCTGAATTTGAGGAAGGGGAGGATTCTCAGTAAGGTTTATCTGGGTTGGAATTTTTCTAGGAAGATGTGATAGAAAAGAAATGGGGTAAGAATTCTGGAAATGGCGTTGGTAGGGAGAGAGTTTCCGCCTTTAGGGAAAGCACTGAGTATTTTTATTTGAGGGGGTAAACTAGAAATGATGCAAATTAGGCTTTGAGAGGCTCTGTACTACAGTGATTCCCAACCACTGTGCTGTGAGAGGGTCTTCGTATGAAGCAAACATTTTTAAAGATTATTTTTGAAAGAAGTTCAAAGCACAGTAAGGATATTGGTTTTCTACTCCGTTTTCATAAATTTTATCTCAATAATCAAAACAATTGTATGAAGTAGATATTTTGTCACTTCTATTTTATGAGTTCCAAGAGTTAAGGAGGATTTACATGGCTTATAACTAGAGGGTTGTGCCTTTTCATTTTTGCAAAAGTCCTTGGAAAACTCAGTATGATTATAAATGTTATTAGTAAGTGTATGCTTTGAATATGAATTTGAGACAGTGAAAATATAGGGTAAACCTTAATGCTTCATTGACTATTTGGCTTTTGAGACTATCAGAATAGAACCAATTTCTTTTTTTTGAACTCTTGGAGAGAAAATGTATTTACTTCATGCAAATCAGATGGGGTTTATATTGGGAAATAGTCCAACATCTCTCTCATGTGGAGACTTGGCCCCTTTCTTCTCTTTCTCTGTAGAGGTTACAACTTAGGATCCTTACAGCCTGTCCTCATTCTAAAAGCATTTGACACACGCTTGCCCAGTTCCCCTAGAGCTGGCCATGTCCCCTGCATTTTTGCTGAGCAAATAGAAAAACATAGAGAAAATAAATTAAAAAGTTCTGGCCTATGAGAAATGATAGGATAAAGAATATAAAGCAAGAAAGAATGAACTAGAAAGAAAAGTCAGAGCTCTGCCTGAGTGGCCAGCGTGTGAGTTCCCCCCACCCCCACCCAAACTCCCGTGGCTTCTGCCTTCTCTGTCCTGTGTGCAGCTGCCTGTGCCCTGATTCCTCCCCTTTAGAGGAACATTTCCAACTTCCCTAGATCAAAAGTTCTAGGCAGGTTATTGTAATCCTCTGCATTATTCCTAAGCATTTTTGACATATTTTATTTTCTCCATGTCAGTGAAGAGGTTTAAGCAGGTATTAAAAAAAAAAAAAAACCTTATTTTTATAATTAAATTTACAGAATCAGTTTTATAGGTTATGTATTTAGGTTACATATCTGAAAGAATCCTAATAGTTATTTTAAAGGAGAAATTAGTTGGCTTTTCAGAACATCTGAAAAAATATTTTGTGAAAAATATTTAATGGCTTGAGGTTAGCACCTCAAATTAGAAACAAATTATGCCCAGTGAAAAAGCTAAGAATTTGACAAAAGACAGAAATCTACAGTGTTAAAACTCTGGTACTGATTGTGGCAACCCCCTGTTTGTATCTGTGTAATTTGGGGGTAAGACCGCATTTATTTATTCACCTATGTATTTATTATTGAGTGGGGTCTGGTTCCTATAGGATCCAAGGAAAAGTAAAGTCAGCAAAAGGTAATGTGACTTACACATGGCTAAAACAAAATGAGGCAAATGACATCACTACAATCTATACGCGGTAGCCAGAAATTAAAGCCATCCCCATAATCTCAGGTGCGTTATTGGTGTCTGTGCAATCCCTCATGCTTAATGGTTTTGACAACGAAAACAGGAAGTGTTTTCTACTGAAGTCAGGTATGTTTTCTCTCATAGACAGACGATAAATTTGGATTATCAACGTTTATTTTTATGTCGATGAAAGTGTCTTCAAAAGAAATGGTCAAGGAGCTGAGGTTTCTGTCAAGAAATCACTGAAGTATTAATTCATGGAGTCTGAGCTGGTTCGCAAAGGCATGTAAAGTAGTAATTGAGTAAAAATTTAAAAAAAACGGATGTAGATACTTGATGTCTTGCTGAGGCCACAGAGCAAGTTTTAAGGAAGGAAGGAAAGTGGAAGCTAAGTTTAAACTATTAAAGGTGTTTTGGATTTGTTTGTAAGTAAAATAGTGAAACATGTCATAGTTTAGAATACACAGGCCTATTCGACTGCCTGCCTGCCTTCTTTCTGTCCCAGTACCTACCAGGGCCCGAGATAAGCTTATTTTTCATATGGACAACCACCCATTACTCTGTATTCAATTTTTCTTTTTGGCTTTTCCATCTTCATTCAATAACATTAATCTCATATGAAGTTCAGATGTGGGATTGAAACACAGATGAAGGTTATTGAAGATGGGTCTCTTGGAGTGATCACATTTGAGACACTCCTGCTCAGAACTCAGCTGCCAGGCTGTGAGAACCCCAAACCACAGGAAGCGTTTGTGTGTAGATGCCCTAAGGAACAGCGTCAGCTAACAGGTCTTGGCCAGTGAGACCTCAGATGGCCATAACTCCGTTGAGCTTTCACTGACACCTGCGTGAGACTCTAGGTGAGGACCACCCATCTCAGCCCACTCAGCCATGGAAGAAATCAAGTTGTTATTTTAAACTATTACATTTTGTGGTGGTTCATTACGGAGCAACTGGAACAATCTATTTCATGTTCAATTTCTGCTTTTAGTAAATAAAGTTTTAGTAATTACTTAATATCAAGATTCCTCCATAATGAATGGTTTCATATCTGCTATGGAATTGTTTAGAGGGAGATGTAAACTTTAAGCAACATTTTTCTAAATTACACATCATACCTCTTATTTTTAAAAAACTGGATATAAAATAAGTTAGCAGAACAATGTGAACAAACTTCTTAGTTATTCAGAACTACTGCTGAAGAAGAACGTCTTTAGAACACAGCATGTAATTGGACTGCAGTAAACCAGGAGGAATCTTTTAGTATTTGTCCCTTTGGGAAGGATGTATTTGGTTAGTGTGGATCTCACTGTATTACAACCCTAGATTTGGAATGTAACCACACTAAAATTAAATGTTCATTTTTAAATTCACTTGTCAGTACCAGAAATATGAGAGTTTCAAGAAGTTGGGTTTCTAGGACAATATTCAATTCTTCTTTCAACTCCATTCATTCTCTCATTCAAATTAAAGATATCTCAATTACTAACAAAAACAAACTGATTAATGAATATTTTTTAAACATCAGTAAACAACTATTCATAAAATTACATTTTTTAATGAAAGGGCAAATCATAGATAGACTAACACTTAATATACAAATGTGAGGTTGGTCTTTAAAACTTATATATCTAATTTAATATTAATGTAGAAATCATCGGTACTCATGAGGCAAATGATGTTTAGAACTCATCGTTGCAAAGCATTGAGAGCTCATTAAGGACTAGATACATGACAGAAATCAATAAATCAAAAAGATACCTGTCTTTGTCTGCTTATCACAGCACTATTTACAGTAGCAAAGATATGAATTAAACCTGATTGTTCATCCATGGTTGACTACTAGATAAGGAAAATATTGTATATACGTACACAATGGAATACTAGTCAGCTGTTACAAAGAATCAAATTACATTGTTTGCAGCAACATGGACAGAACTGGAAGTCATTAAGTGAAACAAAATTAGACACAGAACGACAATTATCTCACATTCTCACTCATAAAAAGGAGTTGAATACCGTTCACACAGGGATGACAGAGTGAAATGATGACATGGAGATTTGGAAGGGTGAAGGGCAGGTGGGGAGGGGTGCTGAGAAAACACCTAATGGGTATAATTTACATTATTCAGATGATGGATACATTAAAATCTCTGACTTGGCCACTATGTAATCTACATATGCCATAAAACTGCACTTATATATGATAAATTTATTTGAAATTTAAACCTAAATTTCTTTTCTTTTGAAAAGAAAACTTAAACTCACACTAGGAAGATTAAACATCCGAAGATATTTCTTCTAAGTCAGTGGTT
The DNA here is from genome assembly GCA_963574355.1 of Loris lydekkerianus. Classification (NCBI taxonomy): domain Eukaryota; kingdom Metazoa; phylum Chordata; class Mammalia; order Primates; family Lorisidae; genus Loris; species Loris lydekkerianus. The sequence goes on from CAUYPK010162251.1 coordinate 34,026, forward strand.
CTCAACCTGTGGGTCACGACCCCTTAGGGGGTCGAATGACCCCTTCACAGGGGTCACCTAAGACCACCCTGCACATCAGATATTTACATTATGATTCACAACAGTAGCAAAATTACAGATACAAAGTAGCAATGAAAATAGTTTTATGGTTGGGGGTCACCACCACAGGAGGAACTGAATTGAAGGGTCGCCGCATTAGGAGGGTTGAGAACCACTATTCTAAGCCCAATACTGAGAAGTGGCATCTGTCAGCCTGTGAGCTTTGCTGCACCAGATGTGTGCTCACTTTGGACCATAATACTCTCTTGATATTATAAAATGATTTAGACAGAACGAGATCAATAAATATATCCTACTTTCTCAATCAAAAAACCCCAGATTTTTATCATTTCTTGTGTAAATGTCAATGAACTGAGTTCTTCAGAGAACTTTGCTTTAGTTTAGTGGAAAGCTTCTTTTTTTTAAAATAAATATTTCCTATAATGACTATTGCACATTTGTGAAGAAATAGCTAAAGTTACTCACTTTATTACTCACAAAATGTGAATTGCAGAAATGTAGTTATTATTAACCCAAATAACACGCATTAAAATAATTCAACAACATACAAACAACTCAAGCTACCAAAAGCCACTGATGTGTTACATTGATTTCAGTCTTCATTTCATTAACATTTTTATCATGTTACTTTATTTATTTCTCAAATTTTTCACCCAGCATCACTAATCCATTTTTTTTCTGCATCAAAAGGGAAATCACTTTGACTTAACCTAAGATTGTATGAAAGCGTAAGGACATTAATAAGCCACATGTGTATCAGATAAATAGATTAACACCTTATGCTTAACAAAAAACAAACAAACACACAAAAAAAGCACCAGGATTTGGATTTAACCAAGTATTTTTTTAAAGTTGCTTTTCTTCATGCCATAGCTACTAAGCGATTTTTCTGGTGATTACAAAAAGAAAATATTGATTTAATATATTTTCCTGCTGGGCTTTTATGCAAATACTTTGAGGTGTTTGGTATATAGTTCAAAGAAACCATTTCTATTTCTCCAGGGCTGTAGTTTGGAACTAGTTCACAACTGGTTATGTACTTTCTCCAGTGTCAGGTCATTATAGCTCAGCCATTTCTGCCTGCATTTCAGATAATACTTGAATATTTGAAGATTTCACAGGAACGACAGAACTGGGAGACTTAGCCATAAATCCCGAAAAGCTTCATAGGCACAGCTCACTTCTGATGCAGGAAAGTCTTATAAAAGTGTGAGAAAAAAATCTCCTTAAGGTGTAAGCAACTGGAAAATATCAATAAATTCTATACTATGATATTGTGGGAAAAAGAGATTTAAACGTACAAAGTCATGTCCATCAGGTAATGAAGATGCACCGGGTAAATATGTCTGTTGTCAAATAAAAAACACAACTTCATGGTACAGAACTAATCAGAAATACAAATCACAGACGCTCCCAGGTAACACCATAGATCAGAACGGGCAGGCCAAGAATAATATGCCTTTTTAAAAAAAGATTTGAAAAGAGAACTGGGAGAAAAATACAAAAGAAAATAGTTCAGAAATTTTAAAAAAAGTAGGAAGAACACCAAACTGACCAGAAAAGTGAAGAAAAATAAGGAATTAGAAACTAGAAAGATATCTGAAAAGACACAACATAGACGTTACAGGAACCCTCAAAATAAAAAAGTAATGAAATATAACAAATGCAAAAACCTATGAACTCAAGAAATTTTCTCCTAAAAATAGTCGTGTCATATTTAATAACAAAAAAATGTTTATTTTTTTTTAAGGTGGAGGGGGGGGAAGAACCGAACCTATATATCGAAAAGGCCCCTTCTATACTAGATTTGAGACCACTAACCCAAAGCCATCAACACCAGTTATCATCCTAGTGGGTGGGGAGGAGCAGCCTTCTGTATCAGTCTTTACAGGAGAATAAAGATTAAATCTGCATGGAACCTCTCCACTGCAACATTCTATATTTAAAGAAAACTTAAAAACGTATTTACCAAAGACAAAAACTGCTCAGAAAAGTAAGATATCACAGAAGAAGCTTTGACATGAAGTCTGTGGTAAGCAGTAAGTGTATTTAACTGTAAAGCAAATAAGGGCCCTGAGACGATAAAATAATCTACAAACATGATATGCTCTGATTATATAGACATATAGTAATTAGCAGTGGGGAATTAGCTCACTGATTACCTTAAATTTCTATTCGGGAGTAAAGGATGTCACTTTGAATTAGTTCTTGGGGGTAAGTAAGAGAATAAATAAGAAAAGGTTATCACCTAAACTCACAGCTTGTAGAAGGAAACTAAGAGATGATATCTATTTTTCAAAAAGCCAAAGATATTAATTTTAATAGTAAACATTTTAACAAAAATATAAGCCTATAGTAGAAGACATACTAAAAAGAGCAAAAGCCTACATCATAAAAGTACACACACATACGTGAGTTGACAAACACACACATAAAAACATAAATATGTATATAATACAAGAAGATAAAACATCAAAGATCAAAAAATGTAAATGAACTGAATTCATCCAACAAAAGATAAAAATTATCAGATTGGACAAAAAGCAAAATCTAAATCTGAGATGTATACAAAAGTTACTTTCAAAACAGAGAGACTCAGAGTGGTTTCCAATATATACATAGCTAAAATAAGCTAGAAAAATGACTTTTATTTCATGTCTGTAAACCAAGACAAACCAAGGTAACAAAATTATATGAGCCCTAACCAATCTGAGCAGAGAGTACATCTTACAAATATATATCAAACTCTCAATCTCGGCAAAACAAAATACACCACATCTATAAATGTAATTTAACAATCCTGAAAACTTACCATATATGAGGTCATACACCCACACAAAATCTGAATATAGTATATAAATAATAAAAGTTGGTTCTCTGACCAAAATAAAACAAAGCTAAAATTAATTTTTTAACAAAAAGCAAAATAATACTAAATATAATCAGTCCTTTCACCTGGAAAGTAAGAACTCATTAAGTTTCCAACATTTGGATCAAAGGAGAAACATACAGCAAAATTCAGAATTTCTAGAAAACAAAATAATTTAAAAAATGTAATTAGAACTTACAAAATAAACTAGTGTTCATAGAAAAATTTACAGCAGTAAATAATTGTTCAGTAAAATCAAAATAAAATGATATAAATCGTTCACCCAAATGAAATAGAGGGAAAGACTTACTGAGGTGAAAGAAGAAATTATTGAGCTAAAAATGAGAATGCAATTCACCTAAATGCTGCTCAATAAAAAGTAAGGTCTATCAAAGGAATAAACAGTGGACATCGGAAGAGATGAAGGGGAGCACACAGACAAAATAGCAAATCACTTGTGGGGCAAGGGTTCATATAAAACAAGGCAAGACAGGTGTGCAGCAGCAACGTGTCGGGCCCATAAAACAGAAGCAAGACCATTTTCATGCTACTATGAAAAACCTAGCTGAAGTAGAACATATTCTACCAAAAAAAAAAAAAAAAAAAAAAAAAAAAATTTCAAAAAAAAAAATCTATTTTAAATTTGTTTTATAAAATAAATACATTAGTGTTTCAACCTGAATGCTTTAACCC
>CAUYPK010162257.1:0-30808 GCA_963574355.1 Loris lydekkerianus
ACCTAATCAAATGCACGTAGTCTCCAGTCGTCTTCTGCCGTCTGCTTTAGGGGGCGGTTTTCTGCACTTTATTTAAAGTTTTAAAGTTGTTGTTGCTAGTTTACAGTTTTTCTTTAGCAATAAGTATTGAAAAGCATTTAATCTACTTATTCCTCAATTATTGTAATTGTTTTGGGTATATATTTTTATTTTTGAAATTTACCAGTGGCTGCTGCATTTTCCACCTCGGCTTATACTCGAGTCACTAAGTTTTCCCATTTTTTTTAGGGTAAAATTAAGGGTGTCAGCTTATACTCGGGTCGGCTTATACTCGAGTATATGCGGTATTAATTTTCTTAACTCTCAATCCTATGTATGTTATTTGAAAGTCTGTGTCGTGAAATGGCAAGTGTGCATAAAGCATATCTGCTGCATACTGAAGCAAGTTTACTCAAGGAAAAGGGCTTGTCAAATTCATTGAGTCATGAGCTGAAGTAGCTGTTTTTTTTTTTTTTTTGAGACAGAGCCTCAAGCTGTCGCCCTGGGTAGTGTGCTGTGGCATCAAGCTCACAGCAACCTCAAACTCCTGGGCTTAGGCCATTCTCCTGCTTCCACCTCCCAAGTAGCTGGGACTACAGGCACCCGCCACAACGCCTGGCTATTTTTTGGTTGCAACTGTCATTGTTGTTTGGCGGGCCCAGGCTGGATTCGAACCCACCAGCTCAGGTGTATGTGGCTGGCGCCTTAGCCACTTGAGCCATAGGCGCCGAACCAGTAGCTGTTTTTTTTATGGAACACTATTTTTACTTGAAAGGATGAATGACAAGCTGTGCTTATTCAGACTTGGGTATTTGGTAACTATTTTTGCACTTCAGGGAAAACAACTCATAGTATTTGTTGCCAGTGAGAAAATTTGAGTTTACTAATGAAAAATTGGAATTTTAGAAAATTTTAGTCCACCACCATGAGTTTCTGATACATACAGACTTTTTCTGACATATGGTGGGTATGATGACTCATGCATGTAATCCTAACACTTTCAGAGGCTGCCACAGGAGCTACAACTGCACCTGTAGTTCTAGCTACTTGGGAGGCTAAGGTGAGAAGATCATTGGAATCCAAGAGTTTAAGGTTGCGGTGAGGTATGATGGTACAGAGCACTTCCACCTGGGCAACAGAGCTAGATGCTGTCTCTATTTATTTTTTTTTAAATTTTTATTGTTTTGAGACAGTCTCATTCTGTGGCCCTAGGTAGAGTACCATAGCATCATTAGCAACTTCAAATACTTGGGCTCAAGTGATCTTTTTGCCTCAGTTTTTCTATTTTTGGGAGAGATGGGATCTTATTATTGGTCAAGCTGGTCTTGAACTCCTGCGCTCAAACAATCCATTCATCTCAGCATCCCAGAGTGCTAGGATTATAGGAGTGAGCCAACATGCTTGGTGACCCATTCTTTTCAATTAAAAAAAAAAAAAAAAAGGTAGCCAGGCACTGTGGTGGGTGCCTGTAGTTCCACTACTTGGGAGGCTGAGACAAGAGAATCATTTAAGCCCAAGAGTTTGAGGTTGCTGTGAGCTGTGACATGACAGCACTTTACTGAGTGCGACATACTGAGACTCTTGTCTCAAAAAAAAATTTTTTTTTCCTGAGATGAGTGGTGATATTAACAAATATGGTTTTTTGATGATAATAAAATGCTATTTTTTTAAAAATGTACTACTCAGAGGGCATGAAATTCCAATTTAACAGGGTATGAGGAGATCATTGGTAGGGCTGGTTGTTATGGCTCATGCCTATAATCCTAACAGTTTGGGAGGCTCAGGTGGGAGAATCCCTTGAGCTCCAGAGTTCAAGACCGGAATTAGCAACAGGGAGAGACTCTGTCTCTACTAAAAAATACAAAAATAAATAAATAAATAAATAAATACATAAATACATAAAATTCTGAGGGCGGTACCTGTGGCTCAGTGAATAGGGCACTGGCCCCATTTATCTAGGATGGCGGGTTCAAACCAAGCCCCAGCCAAACTGCAACAAAAAATAGCCGGGTGCTGTGGCGGGCGCCTGTAGTCCCAGCTACTTGGGAGGCTGAGGCAAGAGAATTGCCTAAGCCCTGGAGTTGGAGGTTGCTGTGAGCTGTGTGATGCCACGGCACTCTACCGAGGGCGACAAAGTGAGATTCTGTCTCTTAAAAAAAAAAAGTTGGGTGTTATATACTAAAAAAATATGAGCTGGGTATTGTGGGCGCCTGTAGTCCCATACTTGGGAGGCTGAAGCAGGAGTATCACTTGAACCTAGGAGTATGAGTTTGCTATGAGCTAAGGTGATGCCTTGGCACTGTCTAGCCTGGGGCAACATATTGAGACTGTTAAAAACAATAAATTAGAAAAGATCATGATAACAGTTTTAGATATTATGTTGCCATTAACTTTTAAGTTTCTTAACCTGCACTTGTCCTGTTTTGGTATATTATCAAAATAAAAATACGTAGAGTTATCTGACAATATTATTAAAAAGTTCCTCTTTTTTGTGATTCCATGTCTGTATGAAACTTGATTTTCTTCATACTTTACTCAGTATATCTCAAGAAATTGAATTCAGAGGCAGATTATGTAACTCTTGCTATATTTTATTTAGCTGGACATTAAAGAGATTTGCAAAAATGTAAAACAGTATCAATTCTTTTCCCACTAAGTTCTTTTGTTTATTGTGGAAAACCTAGTTAAATTGTCATTAAAATATATTTGTTGCTATTTGATTGGGTATGTTGTTGCTTTTTTTTTTTTTTTTGAGACAGAGTATCACTTTGCTGCCTTGGCTAGAGCTCTGTGGTGTTAGCTAACAGCAACTTCAGACTCCTAGGCTCACATGATCTTCCTGCCTCAGCCTCTCAAGCAGCTGGGACACCCAGCTAATTTTTCTGTTATTTATTTATTTATTTTTTATCTTGTATTTTATTTTATTTATTTTAAATTTTTTTATTTTATTTTTTTATAAGACCTTGCCATGTTGCCCAGGCTGGTCTGAAACTCCTGGCCTTAAGAGATCCTCCTGCTTCCCACTGTGTCTGGCTTGTTTTTTTTTTTTTTTTTTTTTTAAATTATTATTTTTTTTAATTGTTAAGTCTTAGCTGTGTTTATTTATTTATTTATTTATTTATCGAGACAGAGTCTTACTGTGTTGCCCTTCATAGTGTGCCATGATGTCACAGCTCACAACAACCTCAAACTCCTGGGATTCTCTTGCCGCAGTCTCCCAAGTAGCTGGAACTATAGGTACCCGGCTGTTTTTTAGAGACAGGGTCTCACTCTGGCTCAGGGTGGTCTTGAACTTGTGAGCTCAGACAATCCACCCACCTTGGCCTCTCAAGTGCTGGGATTACGGGTGTGAGCCACCTTGCCCAGTTTACATAGCATTTTAAAATTTTTATTCCTTTAGGATTTGGTCACAGAATTACTAGGCCAGAGTTTAAAAAGATTTTAACAGGTTTTGAAATGTTTTGACAGATCGTTTTCTAAAAAGATTATAACCAGTGCACGGTGGCTCACGCCTGTAAACTTAGCACTCTGATAGGCCCAAGCAGGCCTGCTCTGAGCTTACAGGTCAGAGACTAGCCTGAGCAAGGGTGAGACCCCTGTCTTTAAAAATTAGCTGGGTGTTGTGGTGGGCACCTGTTGTCCCAGCTATTTGGGAGGCTGAGGCAAAAGAATTGCTTGAGCTGAGTTTGAGGTTTCTATGAGCTGTGACACCATGGCACTCTACTGAGGGTGACAAAGAGAGACTGTCCCAAAAAGCAAAAAAAAAAAAAAGATTATAACTATATATTTGGAAAGATTCATGTGTGTATTTCTTTCTTGGTACTTGTACTATTTATATATAAATGATTTGTATATCATTTATAACCCTCATATATACACCCATGGGGTAGGAAGTATGCTCATTTCACAGAGAGCAACTCCACATAGTTAGAAAAGACCATTGTATTTTAAACAAATACCACTCAAATGAAATTGAACAGTTTTATTTATTTGATTATTGACTTTAAGATAGACACTTTTTTTTTTTTTTTTTTTTTTTGCTGCAGTTTTTGGCCTGGGCTGGGTTTGAACCCCCCACCTCTGGCATATGGGCCCGGCGCCCTACTCCTTTGAGCCACAGGCACCACCCAAGATAGACACATTTTATTTTAGACTTCCTAGTGACTTTCCACTTTTGAAACTTTGTTTTAAAAAATATTACTTCATTTCTTTTAGTAGTTAACATTTAAATTTCAGTTTTGTTTGCTGTGACTAAGATTACTGTAATCCTTAAGTGTTAAGAGTTTAAGTGGTAATTTTATGCTTTGGGAGACCAGGAATCGAAGAACAGCCTGGACTATGTGGCAAGGCCTCCCTCTTTACAGACCATTAAGAAAATTACTAAGATAGTTTGTGCCTGTAATCTCAGTTACTTAGGGGGCTGAGATGGGAGGATCACTTGAGCCCAGTAATTTGAGGCTGCAGTGAGCTATGATACTACTGCAGTGGTCCCCAACTTTTTTGGTACCAGGGACTGGTTTCATGGAATACAGTTTTTCCATGGATCAGTGGTAGGGTTGGGACAGGGATTGGTTTTGGGATGATTCAAGCACTTTATATCTTTACCTCAGATCATCTGTCATTAGATTCTCATAAGGAACACGCAACCTAGGTCCCACCTATGTGCACTTCATGGTAGGATTCATGCTCCTCTGAGAATCTAATGCTGCCACTTCTCTGACAAGGAGATGGTGGTGATGCAAGTTATGGGGAACACCTGTAACAGATGAAACTTCCCTTGCTTGTTCATCTGCTGCCCACCTCTTGCTCTGTGGCCTAGTTCCTAACAGGCTATAGACTGGTATGGGTTGGCTGTCGGGGTGTTGGGGAATGCAGCATTATGGCACTCTAGCCTGTCTCTAATAAAAAAAGATAATTTTCTCTTTTTTCCCTTTTTAAAATTTCAGGTCAATATGAGAGTATAAGCAATTAGGTTACAATGTTTGCTTTTGTTAGGTAAAGTCTGTGATGTAGTTGTGTCTTCCCAGGAGGAATGCTGTATACCCTTACATTGTGCCCATTAGGTGGGAGTATAACAAGCCTCCCTCCTCCCTCACCCTCCTGTCTTCTCCCCTCTTGAATTGAAGTGAATTTTTCTCTTGTGTGGGCATGTATTAGTTCGTCTACTGGCTTTATATTAGTATAGATAATTTTATTTTCAAGTGTAAAAGATAAATGTATTAGAAATTAATAGTTATGCCTTGGTGCCTGTGGCTCAAGCCGCTAAGGCGCCAGCCACAGATACTGAAGCAGGCGGGTTTGAATCCAGCCTGGGTTCCGCCAAACAACAATGGCGGCTGCAACCAAAAAATAGCTGGGTGTTGTGGCAGATGCCTGTATTCCCAGCTACTTGGGAGGCAGAGGCAGGAGAATTGCTTGAGCCCAGGAGTTGGAGGTTACTGTGAGCTATGATGCCACTGCACTCTACTCAGGGCGACAGCTTAAGGCTCTGTCTCAAAAAAAAAAAAAAAAAGAAAAAGAAAAATTAATAGTTATAGTGGGTACAGTGTAGCACATTCCAATGTACTGGACCTGGTGGCTAATGCCTGTAATCCTAGAACTCTGGGAGGAGGTGAGAGGATCGCTTCAGGTCAAGAGTTTTAAGACAGACTGAGCAAGAGTAAGACAAAAAAGCCAAAAAAATTAGGTGTGGTAGCACATGCCTGTAGCCCCAGCTACTCAGTAGGCTGAGGTGGGAAGATCATTTGAACGCAGGAGTTTGTGGTTGGAGTGAGCTATGATAACATTGCACCGTAGCCTGGGTGACAGAGCAAGACCTTGTCTCAAAAAAGAAAAGAAGAAACAGTTATTTTTTAATGATTATCAAGAAGACACTTCATGACTAGAACCTGAGGTTAAATACGGCTAACTGTAGATGGTAGGAAGATCTGTCCTGCATGACACTGAAATAGCATATAAGTTGATTTTTTGAAAAAAAAGTTCTTATGCACTTGCACTTTCTTTCTTTTTTTGAGACAGAGTCTCAAGCTGTCATGTTGAGTAGAGTGCAGTGGAGTCATAGCTCACAGCAACCTCAAACTCCTGCGCTTGCCCAACAGATCTCTTGCCTCAGCCTCGCGAGTAGCTGGGACCTGCCACAACACCTGGCTTTTTTTTGTTGTTGTTGCAGTTGTCATTGTTGTTTCAGCTGGCCCGGGCTGGGTTTGAACCCGCCAGCCTCAGCTTATGTGGCCGGCGCTCTACCCACTGGTGCTGCCAGTATTCTTATCGTTTGTATTATGCAAATAGATGTTGAATATGAGTGGGAATGTTAGGTGAGCTTATTGAGAAGTTAGATAATTGATAAATGATTTAAAAATTCTCAGTAGATAGCTGGAGATGGCTCACGCTCGTACCACTTGTATCCTAGCACTGGGAGGCCGAGGCAGGAGGATCTCTTGAGCTTGGGAGTTTGAGACCAGCCTGAGCAAGAGTGAGACCCGGTCTCTTCTAAAAATAGAAAAACTAAGGCTGGGTGTGGTGGTTTATGCCTGTAATCCCAGTACTCTGGGAGGCCTAGGCAGGTGGGTCACCTGAGCTCACAAGTTTGAGATCAGCCTGAGCTAGATTGAGACCCCACCTCTAAAAATAGCTGGGTGTTGTGGCAGGCGCCTGTAGTCCCAGCTACTTGGGAGGCTGAGGCAAGAGAATCGCTTGAGCCTAAGAGTTTGAGGTTGCTGTGAGCTTTGATGCTAGGGCACTCTACCAGGGACAACAAAATGAGACTCTGCCTCAAAAAAATTAAAATAGGAAAACTGGTGGGGCATTGTAGCACACGCCTGTATTCCCAGCTACTGGGGAGACTGAGGCAAGAGAATTGCTCAAGCCCAGGAGTTTGAGATTGTTGTAAGCTGTGATGCTGTCACACTCTACCTGAGGAAAAAAAAAAAAAAGAAAGGATGGTTGGGGCTTGGCGCCTGTAGCACATTGGGTAGGGTGCCAGCCACAAACACTGGAGCTAGTGCATTCGAACCCAGCCTGGGCCTGCCAAACAGCAATGACAAGTACACCAAACAAACAAACAAAAAAAACCCCCCAAACCTGGGCGTTGTGGCAGGTGCCTGTAGTCCTAGCTCCTTGGGAGGCTGAGGCAAGAGAATCAGTTAAGTCCAAGAGTTTGATGTTGCTGTGAGCTATGATACCATGACATTCTACCAAGGGTGACATAGACTCTGTCTTTAAAAAAAAAAAAAAAGGATGGTTGGAGAGATGAAAGTGTGACATGGTAACTGTGAGCCATATTTAGTTAGCTTTCTTTGTTTTTTTGCAGTTTTTTTTTTTGGCTAGGGCTGGGTTTGAACCCACTACCTCCGGCATATGGGGCCGGTGCCCTACTCCTTTGAGCCACAGGCACCACCCACATATTTAGTGCTTTCTTTAGGCTCTGGAACTATGTGCTTGGCAGTTTTGCTTACACTTTATTTCTGCTGATAAATGTAAGGAGTCCTTTTAATTAACTGCTTCTTTACACATTTCGCTCAGTTTTATTATTTTACTCCTTAACAGGAATTCATAATCAGCATATGTTGCCTTTCTTTTATAGTTTTATGACCTTTGTGAACTATTCAGAACTGGAGGTCAGGTTCCTGACACAAACTACATATTTATGGTATGTAAACACCAGTTATATCAAGTGCTTATTTAAAATTTAGGGATATGACTTACTGAATGTAAATTGCATAAATTCATTGCTGTGTTACAGTTGTTATTGAATATGTGAAAAAGCAATTTTGTACTTTCTACCTTTTACTGTGTCCTCTGGTTAACCTAGCTTTAGGAAACCACTAAAGCTATAGATAGGACTCTGGGTTGTAGCTCTCAGTAATGGTTGGGTAGAAAAATAGCCAGAAAAACTGGTTTAGGGCATAAATCTTCAATTTATTATTTCATCACACTTCTTGAGCATTCACTTCCGTCTCTTATTACTCTATATGGATGGATGAATATAAATAACACACGTTTACTGTTAAGGTAAAGTTTTTTTTCTTTTTTTTAGAGACAGAGTCTCACTCTGTCGCCCTCAGTAGAGTGCTCTTGGCGTTACAGCTCACAGCAACCTCCAGCTCTTGGGCTTAGGCGATTCTCTTGCCTCAGCCTCCTGAGTAGCTGGAACTACAGGCGCCTGCCACAATGCCACAATGTTCAGCTATTTTCTTGTTGCAGTTTGGCTAGGGCTGGGTTTGAACCTGCCACCCTCAGTATATGGGGCTGGCGCCTTACTCACTGAGCCATAGGTGCCGCCCAAGGTAAAGATTTTTTATTTTTCTTTTTGAATGTAGGATTATTGTTGAACCTTCCCTGAACCCATCTTTGAACCTTCCCTGAACCGATCTGTTACTATCCTTAATTCTGAAAGTTTCTGGATCACTTTGCTATTTTTCTTTTTTTTTTAGCTGTTTTCCTATTGGTGTCACATTGGCTTAGACACTAATGGAAAGTATAGTGTGTCATCATGTGCACTTGTCAAATGCAAAGATAAACTTAGCTATTAAAATTGTGGTGTTTATTTTTATACAAAACTTTTTTTTCAAGTAGGCAACTCTTCTGGTACTATTAAAATTATTTTTAAAATTAAAAATTTTTTTCACCAGGAGTGGTTATCAGGCGTCTGTAGTCTCAGCTGCTCTGGAGGGTGAGGCTGGAGTATCACTTGAGGCCAGGAGTTCAAGTGCAAGGCTGGGTGTGGTGATTCACGCCTGTAATCCTAGCACTGTAATTCAAGATGGGTGGATTGCTTGAACTCATGAGTTCCAGGCCAGCCTGAGCAAAAGCAAGACCCTGTCTTTACTAAAAACAGAAAAACTGAGGCAGGAATTTTGATTGAGCCCAAGAGTTGGAGGTTGCTGTGAGCTGTGACGCCATGCACACTACCCAGGGTGACAGCTGGAGACTCTTATCTCAAAAAAAAAAAAAAAAATTAAAAATATTTTATGGTAAGTTAATTTAAAACATTTTGATTCACACGGGACCTTTTACCAACATTTTAATAGAAGGTTAAAAAATGGTTTTGAAGGGAAAATCCTTGAGAGAATTGCAGAGCAGATTCTTGTATGTATCTCCTGAATTATAAATCTAGTATAGACATTTAGTATAGTTTATTCCTTTTTTTGTTGTTGCTAAAATCCAATTTTCAGGTATTTCAATATGTGTTTTCTTCATTGTAGTTATTTTGGAGTGTTTATCTGAGTTTTTATAGTTTGATATAATTTCAAAAGAATATTGTGGCTATTGTATTGTTTATAACTGTGAACTTTTACTTTACAGGGTGATTTTGTAGACAGAGGTTACTATAGTTTGGAGACCTTCACTTACCTTCTTGCATTAAAGGCTAAATGGCCTGATCGTATTACACTTTTACGAGGAAATCATGAGAGTAGACAAATAACACAGGTGTATGGATTTTATGGTAAGACATTGCATTTCTCTGATGCTGAATATTGTTTTGCCTTCCTTCTTACAATAAAAGCCACACAAGTAATACATGTGTGTAATGCATTTGTTTCCTCTACTTAATCCCACCCAATCAATTGAAAGTGTAAACCTGGAGAAAAGACCGCTGTTAGTCTTGTACATCTTTCTAGATCCAAGTCTCAAAAAGTGTAGTCCTCCGTTTACCTCATTGTAATCATCTGGGTGCTTGTTAAAGATATAGATGAGTGGCCAGGTGCCTGTAATCCTAGCACTCTGGGAGGTTGAGGTAGGAGGATCACTTTAGCACAGGAGTTGAAGACCACCCTGAGCAAGAGTGAAACCCCGCACCCCTATAAAATAGAAAAAGTAGCCAGGTGTGATTATACATGCCTGTAGTCCCTGCTACTTGGGAGGCCCCTTGAGCCAAGGAGTTTTAGGTTGCAGTGAGGTATGAGTACTGCACTCTAACCTGGGCGACATAAAGAAACTCTTATTTCCAAAAAAATAAAAGGAAAAAAAATGTTGATTGATGGACCCACTGCAGACCCGCTAATCCAAGTCTTCTGGGGTGGGACTGTAGAAGCTGCTGCAAGAGAATGTTTTGCCCAGTCAAGTTTGAGAACACATTCAAATCTATTTTGTGTGTATGTGTTTATATGTCCACAAACACATGTGCACACATTAAAATGGGATCACAGTCTTTTCACATAAGGCTCTGTTGTGACCAGCATTTTCACTTGAGTAATGTTATTTTTATGGCTGCATCATATGCCATATTAGATGAACCATAGTTGATTTAACTTCTTTTGTCATTGGACATTGGGATTGCTTTTGAGCTGCTGTTATACTTATCCTTTTCTGTATATCTCTGTGTGTTTATGTAATCAAATGGTAGGACCTCAAGAGTCAGAAGCAGAACTCAGTAATAAAAAGCGACATAGCTATTTCTATACAACTTTTTATTTGATTGAAAGTTAAAAAAATACATACAACCTCAAGTGCAAAAACATAGAAAAAGAACCATTTTGGGCGGCACCTGTGGCTCAGTGAGTAGGGCGCAGGCCGCATATACCGAGGGTGGCAGCTTCTAACCCGGCCCTGGCCAAACTGCAGCAAGAAAATAACCACGCGTTCTGACGGGCGCCTGTAGTCCCAGCTACTCTGAAGGCTAAGGCAGGAGATTGCCTAAGTCCAAGAGCTAGAGGTTGCTGTGAGCTGTGATGCAACGGCACTCTATCTAGGGTGACAAAGTGAGACTCTCTAAAAAAAGAAAAAGAACCATTTTGATTAAAACATTTCTAAATAAGAAAAACTCACAGATACTGGACTTGCAACCTCAAGTGTAAAAACTTAGAAAGTTAAAAAAATAAGCTTATTAAGAAGTTCTTTGAAGGGGATAGACAATAAAACTGTTGATATCATGAATTTGAATTTTCCTTGAGCACAGTTAAGTCAGATGTTGAGAGATTTGGAAATATTAATTTCAGACCTCTTTAGTTTTTATATTTTACATTTTGAACTATCTTCATTATAAAGATTGGCTGAACTCTTACTCTTCAGTATGTTTGCCATTTTCAGTTATTAAATAGATAAATTTTGATAATTTACTGTTTCTATATATTTCTTTTTATAGACCAATTTTTTTTTTTTTTATTAAATCATAGCTGTGTACGTTAATGTAGTCATGGGGTACAATGTGCTGGTTTTATATACAATTTGAAATATTTTCATCAAACTGGTTAACATAGCCTTCTTGGCATTTTCTTAGTTACTGTGTTAAGACATTTTTATTCTACATTTAGTAAGTTTCACATATACCCTTGTAATATGCACCGTAGGTGTGATCCCACCAATTACCCTCTGTCTACCCGTCCTCCCCCCTCCCCTCCTCTCCCTTTCCCCTTTCCCTATATTCTTGGACTATAATTGTGTTATAGCCTTCATATGAAAGCTATAAATTAGTTTCATAGTAGGGCTGAGTATATTGGATACTTTTTCTTCCATTCTTGAGATACTTTGCTAAGAAGAATGTGTTCCAGCATATATATATATATATATATATATATATATATATGTAAACATATATATGTTTCTATATATTTCTTATCAATAATTATCAAGTTAGAGGATTAATTGACATTTGTCTCCTTTCTTTTTTTGAGACAGATTCTCAAGCTCTTGCCCTAGGTAGAGTGCTGTGGCATCACAGCTCACAGCAACTTCCAACTCCTGGGCTTAAGCGATTCTCTTGCCTCAGCCTCCCAAGTAGCTGGGACTACAGGTGCCTGCCACAACCCCCGGCTATTTTTTGGTTGCAGCCATCATTGTTGTTTGGCCTGCCTGGGCTGGATTCGAACCTATCAGCTCAGGTGTATGTGACTGGTACCTTAGCAGCTTCAACCACAGGCACTAAGCCATATTTGTCTCCTTTCTGCAAGTTACTTTGATTTACAAAATGTCATTTGAAATAAGTTTTTGATTCTTTTGTGAGATAGTCAACATTTTGGATAACATACTGTGGTGTTCAGTGAAAGCAATACTAATATGTACATACTATAAATATCAATATATGACTAATGCTGTATATAATAAAATGTTGTATAAAATATGTTACACATAAGACCAATGTTACATATCATATAGGAATTTATATTTATATCCCCAAATGTGCCTAACATTCTTTAGTGTAGTGCAAGAGGGTAAAAAGGGG
Organism: Loris lydekkerianus; assembly: GCA_963574355.1. Lineage (NCBI taxonomy): Eukaryota > Metazoa > Chordata > Mammalia > Primates > Lorisidae > Loris > Loris lydekkerianus. Next base: position 12,179 of record CAUYPK010162257.1, read on the forward strand.
GAGAGGACAGAACATATTTTGATCCATATGCCTTGAGTGAGGAAAATGTCAATATCACAAAATCTAGCAGTGAATTTTGTTGTTCTGAAAGTTGTATTCATCTAGTGGGTGTTAGTGTTTTATTTAATTAAAGGAAGACCAGCAGTTCCTTAGGAAGGAGATACTTTAGTTATCGTAGGGCTGACATTGATTTTGCCTGTTAATTATATTGGTCCTTCAGTTCACACTGATAAACATTTATTAGGCAGTTTTTATCAAACCACCTACATTGCCTATGTGAACATTAAAAATACAAGATTATGGCTTGGCATCTGTAGCTCAAGTGGCTAAGGTGCTGGCCACATACACCAGAGCTGGTGGGTTCGAATCCAGCCCAGGCCTGCCCAACAGCAATGACAACTACAACCAAAAAATGTCCAGGCATTGTAGCGGGTGCCTATAATCCCAGCTACTTGGGAGACTGAGGTAAGAGAATCGCTTAAGCCCAGGAGTTGGAAGTTGCTGTGAGAAAAAAAGATTTCTGTCTGCAAACTGAAAGAAATTTATTATATTTATATAATCCTACCTAAGTTTTATGTATACATTTATTTCTTCTTCTTCTTCTCCTTCTCCTCCTCCTCCCCCTCCCCTCCCCCTCCCCTCTCCTCCCTCCTCCCCCCTTTCTTCTTCCTACTTCCTTCTTCCTACTTCCTTCTTCTTTCTTCACCTCCTCCTCCTCCTCCTCACTTTATCGCCCTTTCTAACACAGCATTTTGGCCAGTACTTTTAGCTTCTTCTTATGGCTGTTTCTGGAATGAAAAGCAGGACTGCATCCTCAGAATATACAGTTATAAACCACATAGATGATGTTTTGGTCAGTGATTGGTCAGCGGTTTTCAACCTGTGGGTTGCAGCCCCTTTGGGGATCTCCTGCATATCAGATATTTACATTACGATTCATAACGGTAGCAAAATTACAGTTATAAAGTAGCAATGAAAATAATTTTATGGTTGGGGGTCCCCACAACATGAGGAACTATACTAAAGGGTTGTATCATTAGGAAGGTTGAGAGCCACTGGCATATACCATGGTGGTCCCATAATATTACAGTGGAGCTGAAAAATTCCTACTGTACAAATACCATTGTGTTGGTATTTTTTTACACTATTGAGTATAGTACGATGCTGTACAGGTTTGTCATGTAGGCTATGTCATATAGCTTAGGTGTGTACTATCTATCTTTAAGGACTATATATAGTACACACAAGTTTTTATTTGTTCTATGTGAAGGATCGTGCCAATATTTATAACTAAGTATTTGTCATAACTTCTCAGCCTAGTTTAAGCTAAATTTCTGTTGTATTGAAGGCTGCTGTAATATTGGGTATATTATTTGTTTTTAGCAGCAGATTCAGAATTTCATTAATGAGAACTCTTTTATTTCTTTCATAGATGAGTGCCAAACCAAATACGGAAATGCTAATGCTTGGAGATACTGTACCAAAGTTTTTGACATGCTCACTGTAGCAGCTGTAAGTTTACATTTTTAAAACCTCAGGTATTTTTCTCAGAGTAACACATTGCATATCTTTAATAGTCACCTCAATATGTTGATATATTTAGCATTCATTGATGAATATAGATATGACTAAGTTATATATTTGACTCTTTTATTATCTTTTTCCCCTAGTTAATAGATGAGCAGATTTTATGTGTTCATGGTGGTTTATCTCCTGATATCAAAACACTGGATCAAATTCGGACCATTGAACGAAATCAGGAAATTCCTCACAAAGGGGCATTTTGTGACCTTGTTTGGTCAGATCCTGAAGATGTGGATACTTGGGCCATCAGTCCCCGAGGAGCAGGCTGGCTTTTTGGAGCAAAAGTCACAAATGAGGTAAAGCTAATATTTGTGGAAAAGTGGTTGGTTGGTTGGTTGCTAATGTGCTGCATAAAGAACTATGGTGGCCCTGGATAACAAACTTGTAATCTAGTTTACTCAAACACTTATGGATATCAAATTTCTAGTTCAGTTGTTCACATGTCTTTCCTTCAAGGTTAAATGAGATCACGTAGTACAGGTTCCCACCCCAGCATCTACTTGGTGTGATATTTATAAAAGAAATGTTTCGAGACTTTATCTCTTTCATGTTTACATGGATGGGAGCTGGACCATATTCTTAGTAAAGTATCTCAAGAATGGAAGAAAAAGTATCCAATGTACTCAGTTCAGCCCTACTATGAAACTAATTTATGGCTTTCATATGAAAGCTATAACCCAGTTATAACCTAAGAATATGAGGAAGGGGGAGCGGGAGGGAAGGGAGGGAGGAGGATGGGCGGAGGGAGGGTGATTGGTGGGATAACACCTACGGTGCATCTTAGAAGGGTACATGTGAAACTTAGTAAATGTAGAATATAAATGTCTTAACACAATAACTAAGAAAATGCCACGAAGGCTATAACCAGTGTGATGAAAATATGTCAAATGGTCTATAAAAACAGTGTATGGTGCCCCATGATCGCATTAATGTACATAGCTATGATTTAATAATAATAAAAAAAGAAATGTTTCTTTTTTGTTTTTTAATGCTGTAGTTATAAGATAGCAAGAGCAAGATAGAGAATTTTTTTTTTTTTTTTTGAAACAGAGTCTCACTATGTCACCCTTGGTAGAGTACTGTGGTATCACAGCTCACAGCAACCTCAAACTCTTGGACTTAATTAAGTGATTCTCTTGTCTCAACCTCCTGAGTAGCTGGGACTATAGGTGCCTGCCATGATGCCCCGCTATTTTTTTATTTTTATTTTTTTTTTGTAGTTGTAATTGTTGTTTGGCAGGCCCTGGCTTGGTTTGAACCCGCCATCCCCAGTGTATGTGGCTGGCACCCTAGCCACTGAGCTCTAGGTGCTGAGCCAAGATAGAGAATTTTTTGAAGTTCAACAATTTTCTTTTCTTTTCTTTTTTTTTCTTTTTAGGGACATTTTTATTTGGCAGGCAATGGTTCGATAACTTTTATTTCTTTTTTTTTTTTTTTTTTGCTGTTTCTGGCCGGGGTTTGGGTTTGAACCTGCCACCTCCAACGTATGGGGCCGGCGCCCTACCACTTTGAGCGCTGCCTTTTTTTTTTTTTTTTGAGACAAAGTCTCACTATTTCACCCTTAGTAGTGTGCTGTGGCATCATAGCTCACAGCAACCTCAAACTCTTGGGCTTATGCTATTCTCTTTCCCTCCCAAGTAGCTGGGAGTACAGGTGCCCACCACGACATCTGGCTTTTTTATTTTTTTATTTTTTTATTTTTTTTTGTAGTTGTCATTGTTTAGTAGGCCTGGGCAATGTTCGAACCTTCCAGTCCCGGTGTATGTGGCCAGCACCCTAACCACTGAGCTACGGGCGCTGAGCCCAACTGTTTTCATTTAAAGACACACCACACACACACACACACACACACACACACACACATATACATACGCACACACAGAGACTTAGGTTCTATCTCCATTGGTGCAACTTAACTTAGGTAAGTTATTTATCTTGTCTGAGCCTTTGATTCCTTAAGTTCCAAAAGAAGGATAATAAATCTCTTACAGAATTATTATAAGAACTGTACATACTGTATCAGTAAGTAATAGATATTGATAGCAATATCTTTATTATTAAGCCAGAAAAAAAACTTTGTTTTATATCTGATAGTACTAACAAAACACCTATCTTCAGAAATTTGTAACTAATTATGTGTTTGATTTCTATAGCTGATTTCTATAGCTCTACAGTTGACTTAGGCCACAGTGGCTCCGTTGGTGTAAACTTATTGAAAGTATTGGGAATCTGCTCGGTAACTGTAACTCAAGTGGCTAAAGCGCCAGCCACATACACGAGAGCTGCCGGGTTCGAATCCAGCCTGGACCTACCAAACAACAATGACAACTACAACCCCCCCCCCAAAAAAAAAAAAAAGTAGATGGGCATTGTGGTGGGACCCTGTAGTCCCAGCTACTTGGGAGGCTGAGGCAAGAGAATCGCATAAGCCCAAGAGTTGGAGGTTGCAGTGAGCTGTGATGCCATGGCACTCTACCCAGGGTGACAGCTTGAGGCTCTGTCTCAAAAAAAAAAAAAAAAAAGAAAAGAAAAGAAAAAATATTGGGAATAATTAGAGTAGATTCTTAGTACTAACAGGATTTGATTCTTTATTTAAATGATTATTTATGTAGCCTGATTTTAAAAAATGTACTGAATACTTACAAAACCTTTCTAAATTTCAGTTTGTTCATATCAACAACTTAAAACTCATCTGCAGAGCACATCAACTAGTGCATGAAGGCTATAAATTTATGTTTGATGAGAAGCTTGTGACAGTATGGTCTGCTCCTAATTACTGCTATCGTTGTGGAAATATTGCTTCGATCATGGTCTTCAAAGATGTAAATACAAGAGAACCAAAGTTATTCCGGGCAGTTCCAGATTCAGAACGTGTTATTCCTCCCAGAACGACGACGCCGTATTTCCTTTGAGGCCTTCGCCCATCCTGCTGACCCATTTTTCTGCCCTCCTATTACCCCAACTTTCTTGTATGACCCTCTACAATATACTTTTTATTGAGCACTTTGCTGCTGAAATGCTGCCTCTTGCCTTTTTTTAATTTTAAATTATCTAAATTTATTGTTTGTTATGGTGTCTATAGCAATGTTTTTCTATCAATTTTCTCCCCCATCCCATCCCCACCTTGGACTCGTTTGAGAAGACTTGAGAAATGTCTTAATATTCACACTGCTGCATGTAGCTCTTGCTTATTTACTGGTCTGAGGAAACAGAATGTGTTTCCTTTTTTAAAAAAGCCAATTGACAGATTACACGGAAATACTTCTCCTTTTGTATCATTCAGCCTTTTGTTTTAGTTTGGTAAGTTTTAAGAAATTTCAGCAGCAAAGTTGTTATTCAATGGGCATGATGGACTACAAATGCCTTGAGTTATGTATACCTGTCCCAGATGTAAACTTCATTGTCCTTTGTTGGATGATATTTTAAATGGATATAAAATAAATTGGTCTAAAGGGCTGCCCTCCTTGTTGTGTTTTTAAATTTTAGTTAAAACTGCTACAGCTTATGACTTTGTACATTAAGATAATTGTATTGATCTTTTTTCAGATTCCTTGTATTTTTTAATAAAATCTTAAATAAAACCCAGATAGGTTAAGTGTTAGGAATTTTAAACAGCTTACATTGTTAGCTTAAAGTTTTTTTTTTTTCCTTTTTCTTAATCAGAGTTCTTGACCTTTTGATTATTTAGTTTAAAAATTCGATTGAAATTCAAAAATATTTATTTTTTAAAATAATTACTAAACTGTGCCTAAAGAACATAACTGCCATATTAATGTTTTAATTTATATCCTCTATAGTAATAGAAAACATTTAATACTTATAATGCTGATGTGTTCATTTGATACCAGTTGAATAGAATGTGATGAATCCAGTTTATAATCTATCATGAGTATCATTAAGTAAAATCTATGTATTTTTCAATAGGAATTATTCTCTTGCTGTAACACTTCACCTTAACTTTTAGAAAGTGTTCATTTTTAACCGCAAGTGGAAAGGTCGAAAAGTCAGGACTCTTATATTTGTGAATTGTAATCTGAAGCAGATTATTTAAAATGTAGAAAAAGAAACAAATTCTCCTTTTTTTGTAAAGGTCTGTGGTACTGTCTTTTGGCTTTGTGTAAGTAATTTAATTATACAAAGGGTTGTGATGATCAATTCTTAATATGCAACTGTCCACTTAATAAGGACATGTGTTCCAGTATCTTATGACTATGGTCATAAATGATGTTGGAATGTACCATTTTGTGAAATACTTGGTATCCCTTTACTATAATTAATTTTTGTCATTCCAGAAAATCCTTGTGAAGCCAGCCAATTAATAAAGCACTTTAGCATCTGTTCAGGTAGTTGTGAAAACCTTTTCTCCTTCAGGATAAGAATTTCCAGGTTACCTAAAAATGCAATAAAAATCTTTAAGCTTCTTGGCACTTAATTTTTCATCAGGGTTTTCTTTCATCAAATGAGCACAATACTGTTTTGTTTCTTCTCCAACCACTCAGCTCCTTGTATAGTTTTTAATTATATAGCTATATATATATATATATATATATATATATAAAAAAAGAAATGGCTAAGGCATTTGCTGCACACACTTGAACTAATGTTGGGTCAGTAGCTTTGTGTTACTGTCCTGGCCCCAGTGTAATTCAGGTGGAAAGGTATTTTTATCTTACAGGGATATGTAGCTATGTATTTTACTAACTGTGAAACACTGGAAATTAATGATGCAGACAACTTGGTGTGGTCTTTGAGCAGCTCTCTGCAGTTTTTCTTTTTTTCTGTTACCATAAATTGTATTTAAGTGCTTGCTCTCCACTGCTTTTAAGTTGTACCAATAAAACCAAGTAATCCTCAGCCCTCCCTCCCTGTTTGATATACTCTTTAGCTTAGATTGATATAGTTGTTTTCTTTATCCCTGTAATGTGACTTCCATTTTTAAGTCATGGTGTACTGCATTTGTTTGTCACTAGTAGGACACGTGCCAATAATATTCTGTCCATTCCTTTAACTGCCATCTCTGTTTGCCTGATTTCTCTTCTGAATAATCTCTTTTTGCATGGAAAAAAATAGTTTTTACAATTAGATGTGTAAAGGGAAGAAAGAGTGAATGTATTGGACTTTGTGAGCCTAAAAGGAATATTTGGATCCCTCTAATAATTAAGGGCTATGTACCGTTTAGAGTAATCATGTGGTGGAAGATATTTGCAAGTCATAGAATTGTAGGCAGGAGGATTTGTTACTCCCTGTATTTAGGTTGAATGTAAAATCCCTTATGTTGTATTAATGGGGGTAAGAACTATTTTTATTTGCCTATGATATATTAATACTTGGTTTCTAATAAAATGTCCTAGGCTCTAGTAAGAACTGTCTACTTTGAATTGCCATTTACTCCTTTTCCTAATTTGGCTCATCTGCTCCTGGCTAGTTTTTTACATATAGGTTAATGTACTTCCTTGAACATTTTTGCTACTTAAAATGTGTTCATTTGGGTGTGATCCTAAAGAGCCTGGAATGAGAGGACATCTCATATGCAACTTGCATCAGCTCCTATTCCATCTGGATTTCTAGAACTGTTGAAAGATTTTGATGTCTTAAGCCCTGGGTTTTCCCTTTGAAAAAAGGTTTGAAATACTGTTCATTGCATTAAGATGTGTGTGTAATCTTAGATGAGATTAATAATATTTTTGCTTTGTAAGTCCCATACCAGGTTTTGGAAAATGCCTGTATTGTGAAAACAAATCAGGATTCTTTCTGAGCCTCTTTCCTTGTCAGAAATAGAATTGTTTTCTGTCAGCTTCCAGAAAATTGTGTATCTGCAGTTTAAGAGATTTAACAGCAAGAATCCAGATTTTTAAATGTAAATGTTTTTTAATACTGATGTTTGTAAAGCACCTTAAGTTCTTTGGATGAAAGGTGCTATATTCCTTCAGTGTAAATTAATAAAAAGATTATAGGAAGTTTGTAAAAAATAAGTTTACCTAATACGTAGTCTGTAGTATATCCTCACAATAAGTTAGCATTTTATATAACATAATTTAAATTAAACATGCTTATTCCTTCACTTGGTTGCTTGACTGGTAAACAAACCTGAAAGTTTCTTTGGTTTTGCATTTGACTCTGAGCTAAGTGTTTCACTTTAAAAGTAATGTTTATGGTAATAACCTGGATCCATTCCACAAAACTATGCTTCATAAGATCATCACAACTCTTTTTTGGGGCTGAATATTTACAGTGTGCAGTGATGTGGACAAAATATACAGTAATAAAAAAGCACCAAAAAGAAACACTTAGAAAATCCCTCAGCATGATGTCAACCAGATACACTGTATATGGGTGAGGAAGAAGGTTGGTTCCTTGTTCCCCTCCTGTTAATTTTCTATGTCTTTGTCAATCAGTTGATGAGGATGTGTCTTTCTTACCCTCATGAGAGTAAGCTTATTCTGGTTTAGATCATTTAAATGTTTTCTTAACTTTAAAACGCATGAAATTTATAGGAGTTTGTGTGTGTGTGTTGTCAACAAAAATATTAAGTATGTTCCACTTAATCTCTGGCCACTGAGACCCTCAGTGAATCCACTGTGGTTCTCAGCACTCTTTTTGTGCATAAATGGGAATAGGATATAGAAGACTGCGTTGAGGCATTGTAGATTAGTGTAAAGAATATAGGCTTGGAGGTCAAGTCTATGTAAAAACCCCAGCTCCCATGTCCAATAATGCCAGCTAACCTGTATAAAGCACATATAGCTAAATGCTTACATGCCCTTTTTTTTTTTTTTGAGACAGTGTCTCACTTTGTCATCCTTGATAGAGTATGTGGTGTCATAGCTCACGGAAACCTCAGACTCCTGGCCTTAAGTGATTCCCTTGTCTCAGCTTCCCCAGTAGCTGGGACTATAGGCAGCCACCACAGTACCCACCTATTTTTAGAGACAGGATCTTGCTCTTGCTCAGGCTGGTCTCAAACTCCTGAGCTCAGGCAACATGCCCTATTTTGTGGTACCCTTATAACTATATCCATTCCGCCCCATTTTTTTTCCCCAGATGAGGAATTAGGCTTAGAGAGGATTGGCAACTTGCCCTGGGTTGCACAGGAGAGCTAGAACTTGAACCCCTATAGTGCACACCAGAATACATCGTAAATCCTCTATTTTAAGCAATACTGGTTTTCATGGCTTTGTGACCCTGAAAAAGTTGGATTTTCTAAATCTTAAATTTCTGTGTCTGTAAAAAGAGAATACCGTACAGGGTTGATTCCACTATTAAAAATAGCACACATAAAGCACCCAGTGTCTGGCTCAAAGTTACCATTTATTGAAGGCTCACAGTCATATACTTAACAAAATTCACTATGGAACGAAATTCACTGTAGTTATAAGGATAATCCATGGCAACATGTAATTGCAAACATAGTTAAGCTTTATTACGTACAACAAATTGGAAGGAAGGAAATGTTTGAGGTGGGATGGAGTAATCGGAGAAGGTAAGAGGAAGTGTGAATTAAACATGGACTGGAATAATAGGAAGTGTCTGTCTTGCAGAGTAAAAACATGCAGAGGTTGCAAGAATATGGATATGAGGCGAAGAGTTGATTGTACTTTTTGAGAAGGCATGAAAAATGAATAGCTGCGGTTCTATTGACAATATCTACCACATATCAAAGAAGATTGGCCAATAATGGAAGATGCTAAAGAGCTGGCAGAAGATTTTAATATTTTTCACGAAATGAGTGATGTTTCAAGATTGCTTCCTTAGTGAGTTGATGATCCCTCTAAGACTCCACTATTCCCCATAACCCCTTGTCTCACAAAAATTGCTTGGGAATTCTTCCCTTTTTCTGGCTTGAAAATACAGGTTGATACTGTTGGTTGAGACTGGGGCAATTTATGGTTACTAATTTGGGGGACCAACAGAGGTTTGACAACTTTTTCCTTGTCAAAGCCATTTTATTAAAAATTCCACTACAATCTTCCATCACTATTATCAAAGAAAAGTCGTTTTTAATGTCAAAGATGTAAAAAGGATGGGTGGGACAAGGTGCTATAATCCTAGCACACGAGGCCAAAAATGGAGGATTCCTTGAAGCTAGGAATTTAATACCAGCCTGAGCAACAATAGTGAGACCACCACCCTTACAAAAAGTAGAAAAATTAGTGGGGTGTTATGGTGCAGGACTGCAGTCCCAGCTACTTGGGAAGCTCAGGCAGGAGGATCGCTTTAGCCCAGAAGTTTAAGGTTGAAGTGAGCTGTGATGATGTCACTACATTCTAGCTCAGGGAACAGAATGAGACCCTGTCTTAGAAAACAACACAAATAAACAAAAAAGAAACCATCTCAGAAGAAAGGACAGCCCTTTACACCAATACACCAAATAAATTTGTTTTGTGAAAAACTGTAGTATCCTAATTTTTGCCAATTATGGAGATGAGTGAGAGGTTTATTTCCTTCACCTCAATGTTGGCTGCATACTGCTTGAGGCTGTCCCATTATTGATACCTAAAAATGAGTTAAATGAGAGCAGCTTAAGAATAAGTTTTATGCCTCCTACCAATAGATGCTAAGGATCTAGCAAACAAAATGTGTACACAGGAATATAGATTTAGAGTCCTTTACATGTTGAATAATTTTATATATGTTAGTAAGCTGTGCCTTATTTTCAAGGATGGCTTTATTGTAGAAAATGAAAAGTAAATAATATTTATGCTTATGTGCTGACAGTTTTGCATGTTTAGGTCTATCAAAAATGCAATAAAATATTATTATTATTATTATTATTATTAGAGACAGTCTCTGTCGCCCTGGGTAGATGCCATGGCATCATAGCTCACAGTAACCTCAAACTCTTGGGCTCAAGTGATCCTCTTGCCTCAGCCTCCCAAGTAGCTAGGAATACAGGGGCCGGCCACAATGCCTGGCTAGTTTTTTCTTTCTTTCGTTTCTTTTCTTTCTTTTTTTTTTTTTTTGAGACAGCGTCTCAAGCTGTCGCCCTGGGTAGAGTGGTGTGGTGTCACAGCTCACAGTAACCTCAAACTCTTGGGCTTAAGCTATTCTCTTGCCTCAGCCTGCCAAGTAGTTGGGATTACAGGTGCTCGCCACAATGCCCGGCTATTTTTTGGTTGTAGTTGTTGTTTGGCAGGCCCGGGCTGAATTCGAACTTGTCAGCTCCAGTGTATGTGGCTGGCGCCTTAGCAGTTTGAACTACAGGCGCTGAGCCTACTAGTTTTTTTATATTTAGTAGAGAAGGGGTCTGCTGTAGCTCAGGCTGGATGCAGTAGAATTTTAAAATTGGTTAACTGATGCAGAACTTAACAATTATCGCCTTCCACAGCATGGTTCTTGCACACTAAGGGATCAATACTGGTTAGGCCTCTCAAAATGGAACACGTTGCTTTTAATATGGTATTGGTTCTATTCAGAGTGTTTATTTTTCTTTCTCCGCAATTTAAAAAATCTCTTGCTTTTTAAAAAGCCTGCACCCATGCTTGTGACCCTTCCTACAGAAGACTCAGCTTCCAATCCATGCTTTATTTTTGTGTATTCTTACAGTTTTCTGGCTGGATACTCTTTGAGGGGTAGCTGTGAGCTCTGAAACAATTTCAGCAAGATGTGGAGACAGGGATTGCGTATTTTAGGTGGTTTAAAAGGAATCTCGTTGGTGACAGTTGCCTCACTGTCGCACGTACCCGAGGAATTTGGGAAATTGCTGTGCTTGGCTTTTGATCCTGGCGTGGTGCAGAAGTGAGGGGCCCTGGCAGGTGTGTGGGATGCAGGACGCGGAGCCCGAGAACCTGCGCGCAGGTGTCTGACGCCGGAGATGCAGTTTCGACTTTCCGGCGCACGGTGGCGCTTAGGTCTCCTCCGGCACTGCCAGCAATCTCTGAGGCACCTCCGCCGCCACCTGCAGTCTCAACCAAACCTCTGGATGGGCAGGGCGGGATATGACAGCCTGGGCGCCCAGTCGGCTGCCCTGGTTCCGTCCACACTGAGGATCTAGCCAATAGGAGCCGAGGAGCGGCGTGGGGAGGCGGGCCCCGCGGCAAGCCTGGCAGAGGCGCGAGGCCCTCCTCCCGCCTCTCCGCCTACTCCAGCCTCCGCCGCCTCAGCTTCTCGAGCGAGCCCTGCGGCCGCCGGAGCAGCTCCCGCGGCGGAGCCGGAGCCGGATGGTCAGAGGAGCCCGGCAGCCCCAGCAGCCGCGGAGTCGCCTGGCCCCCAGGTGGGGCGGGGGCTGCGTGGAGGCCGGGGTTGGGGATGGCGCGGGGGCGGGGAGCGGGCCTAGGGGTAGCGGCTTGGGGCCGCGGAGCATTCGGGGCGCGGAGACCGGAGGGGCGGGGGTGCAGGCTGCGGAAGCCCGCGGGGCGTCTGGAGGCTGGGGCGCAGGCTGGGCGGCGATCGCATCCCCAAGGCCGGGTGAGCGTGGCGTGTGAGGGCAGGAGCCCCGAGACGTGAGGCTGGGGATTCCGGGCCGGGAGTGGCAGGGAGCGCGTGCCCCGCGGAGGGGCCCTGGAATGCGGGGGTCGCAGGCCTGGAGAGGCCGGCCTCAGAGGGGCCGTACGCCACTGGTCGGGGGTGGGCATGGGAAAGGGGAGGCTGGGGAGCCTTGCGGGGCTGAAGAGGCAGACAATGAATAGGTAGAGGTGGGTGGTTTTGGGGATCTGAGCTGTGACGAAGAGGGGCTGAGGATGGAGTGAGGGACCCGGAGGCAGAGCCGGGCTTGGGCTAAGAGGGCCCACCATCAAGGGAATGGTGAGTGAGGGACACAGGGGATAAGGCATTTGTAAGGTCAGATTTGGGTTTGGCGAGCTGGTGGTCCCAGAAAGTGGTATATTTAGTTCTTGACTGGCACAGTAGGGCTCAGAGATGTGTTCTTGTGTGTTACTTTTGGTTACTGTCTTATTTGTTTGGTCTCTAGACTGACTGGCACAGTGGAGAAACCACCTCGAAAGCGGAAAAGCAGGTAAAGCAGCTGCCTTCCTATTTTGCTTGGTGTTTTTCTCTTTGCTTGGCTGCACCTGTGCTCTACTGCACAAATGTACACTGTCAGTATATGGAGTTTCTTGTTTATCCCATTTTAAATGGACTAACTACATGCAAGCCTTTCCTTTTGAGGACTTCAAATTACTGGCTTTACACTCTTTTTGATATCTTAGGTAATGTGGGAGACACAGACAATTGAGAAATGCTTGTTTTCTACTTTAGCTATAATTTCACCTTCATCATCTCTGTTTAAAAAGCTCATCTTTTTTGAACATTTACTATGCGCCAAGCACTGTGTGCAAGTTCTCTGTGTTAATCTGCAATCCAAAAAGCACCCCAGGAGAGTATGTAGTGTCATCGTTTTTTGCAGAAGATGGAACTGGGACACAGAGAGGCCAATATTTATCCAAGATCAAACACCGAATAAATGATAGAACCAGGATTTGAATCCAGACGGTCTGAGTCCACAGCTTAAGCTATTAGTCATTACACTGTAATGCCTTTAATACATATGCAATTGAAAATATGTTTTCTTATTGCTTGATCTATTTTTCATAGAATTTAATAAACTCAAATGATTGAACTTAGGAAAATAGGAAAAAGGGTTCAAGAAGTCCACAAATGAGTGAATTATTCCTTGAGTAATGAAGAGGATATACACTCCGCAGACATTTTTTGACTGTATTCCACATGTCAGGTGCTGCATAGTGATTCTGTTTAGAAGATTCCTTTTTCACAGATGTTGGCATCAGTATAGAAAAGTACTGATGTGACCAATAGGACTATTTCGATAGTTAATGCCTGACGAGTTATCTCTGTTTAATACACAGAAAACCTCAACAATAGGTAGATATGAAATGCTAATGGTAGAAGTGTCAGCCAAGTATCTTTGTTTCTTTTTAGGCCTGTACTATCCAGTACTCTAGCCACATGTAGCTTTTGAGCACTCAAAATGTGTCTAGCATAATTGAGGAAATGAATTTTTAATTTTATTTAATTTTAATTTAACTTTACAAACTACTACTTCATCACTTACTGGAAAATGTGTTTTTTTTTTATTTTTTGAGACAGAGTCTTGCTATGTTACTCTCTCAGTAGAATGCTGTGGCATCATAGCTCACAGCAACCTCAAACTCCTGGGTTCAAGTGATTCTCTGCTCTCAGCCTCCTGAGTAGCTGGGACCACAGCCGACTGCCACAACACTCTCACTCTTGCTCAGGCTGGTCTCAAACTCCTGAGCTCAAGCAATCTGCCTATCTTGGCCTCCCAAAGTGCTGGGATTACAGGCTTGAGACACTGTGCCTGGCCTATGTTTAAAATATGTTTTGAACAACTTGGGTTTGTGAACCTGTATTTTTCACCTGTACATTTTATGAACCCAAATATATATAAAACATTTCTAATAAAAATTTATTATCTGAAGTGAGGTAAGTATAAGATACATATTAGACCTCAAGTTAGTACAAAAATTGAATAAAACTTCTCATTACTAATTTTTTATATTGGCCAGGGTGAAATAAATGTAAATATATTGAATTATATGTAAATATATTTTAAATATATTGGATTAAATACAACTACTAAAATTACTTTTACTTCTTTTTACTTTGTCTGATGTGGCTATTAGAAAATCAAAAGTTACATATATGGTGTATATATACATTTTATTTCTTTTGGATAGCTCTGGCCTCTCATCACTCTTCTGTCAGACTCTTGTATTAATAGTAGCTTCCTGACTAATTTCTCTACCTAGAATCTATAATTCATAAGATTTATGAATATAGTATACTATATTATACTATACTGTATAAGTTGATTTTATAATTCTCGTGCTTAGGATCCTTCTGTAGTTCCTTATAGCTTGTTAAAGATCATTCAGATTTTTTAAGCCTAATCATATAAAAAGACTTTATTTCTGCCCATACCTTTTGAGACACAAATCAATACTTTGGCCACAGAGATTCTCTATAATGTACATATTAAATATCTTGTTTTAAATGATTTAACTTCCTGGTGAACCTTCAAGGTGAATTAATTGCTGAATATAGCTCTGTGTTCTGTTTACTATTCCCAGAACTTATGTTCTGTCTTTGCTTTGGGTTTTTATACTTGATTTTTCTTCCTCTCCAAAATGTTTTCTCTTTGCTCTTTTTTTTTTTGAGACAGAGTCTCACTTTGTCATCCTCAGTAGAGTGCTATGGCATCATAGCTCACAGCAACCTCCAGCTCTTCAGCTCAAGTGATTCTCTTGCCTCAGCCTCCCAAGTAGCTGGGATTATAGGCATCCACCACAACGCCTGACTGTTTTTGGAGATGAGGTCTTGATCTTGCTCAGGCTGGTTTTGAATCTGTGATCTCAGGGCAGTCCACCTGCCTCGGCCTCCCAGAGTGCTAGTAGTACAGGTGTGAGTCACTACGCCACCGCGCCTGGCCTTCTTGCTTTTTGACAAGCTCCTTCTTCTAAGAATTTGCTTAGATGGCTCGGCGGCCAAGGCGCCAGCCACATACACCTGAGCTGGTGGGTTATAATCCAACCCAGGCCCGCCGAACAGCAATGACGGCTGCAACCAAAAAATAGCTGGGTGTTGTGGCTGGTGCCTGTAGTCCCAGCTACATGGGAGGTGGAGACAGGAGACTCGCTTTAGCCCAGGAGTTGGAGGTTACCGTGAGCTGTGATGCTATGGCACTATACCCAGGGCAACAGCTTGAGGCTCTGTCTCAAAAAAAAAAAAAAAAAAAGGAATTTGCTTAGACATTACATCCTCAGGGAGGGTTTTCCTACTCTCTCCTGTCCTTCCTCTGCTCTACCTTATTTGTTTCCATGATATCCTGCACATATACTTGTGTGAAATGGGTTGGGTGGAATTTGAATCCAGCTCTGTGAAGTATAAATTGTGGGATCATAATGCAAGTAATAATCCTCTCTGACCCTCAGATTCCTCATCTTTATATAAAAATAACAGTAGTGGGGTGCCCATAGCTCAGTGGTTAGGGTGCTGGCCACATCCTCTAGGGCTGGTGGGTTTGAACCTGGCCTGGGCCTGCTAAAAACAAAACAAAAAAAGAAATAGCCTCAGGTGTTGTGGTGGGTGCCATAGTCCCAGTTACTAGGGAGGGTGAAGCGAGAGAATCTCTTGAGCTCAAGAGATCGAGGTTACTGTGAGCTATGATGCCACGGCATTTTACTGAGGGTGACAAAGTGGGACTCTGTCTCAATAAAAAAAAAGAAAAAAGAAATAACAATAGTTTAACCTCTCTGTCATTATAAAATGCCTGGAACAATGCCTGGGACTTAGAAAGCACACAGTACATTTTAAGTTAAAAAGCAACCATCAACCTTTTATTTCCCACCTCTTTTTAAGATATATATATATATATATATATATATATATACACACACACACACACACACACACACATACATACATATATATACATAAATATATATACAGTCTAGGGGATTAAAATAAATTAAGACAGAAGAGATGAGAGAAGAAGAATAAAATTAATCTAGTGGCAAAATTAGTACATACACTAAAGAGTCTTGCACAGTTACTGAAAGTTGGTTCTGTATCTGGCTCTGAGTTTCCTGGAGCAAAGTGAAGAAGAAAATAAAGTTCAATTTCCAGATTCGTGGCATCCATAAAATCACACTTGATCTTAGCCAAAAAGCTAGGAAGTAAAGTGGCCATATAATAAAAGCATGTTGCAGGTTTTTTAAAGGATTGCTTCTTATAGGCTCGGCCCATAGGACGGTGGTTATGATGCCAGCCACTTATACTGAGAGTGGGTGGGTTCGAACCCATCCTGAGCCAGCTAAACAACAATAGCAACTGCAACAAAAAAATAGCTGGGCCTTGTGGTGGGTGCCTGTAGTCCCAGCTACTTGGGAGGCTGAGACAAGAGAATCACTTAAGCCCAAGAGTTTGAGGTTGCTGTGAGCTGTGACGCAACAGCATTCTAAGGAGGGCAGCATGGCGAGACTCTGTCCCCAAAAAAAAAAAAAAAGAAAAAAGAAAGATTGCTTCATATAATGCCATTTAATCTAAGTGGAGATATTGCTGGTGAACGGTCTCCAAAGGGCCAAAGCAATGTGGTTTAGGCATACAGTTCTCTTTTTTTTTTTTTTTGGAGACAGGACAGAGTTTCATTTTGTTTCCCTTCTTAGAGTGCTGTTGCGTCACAGCTCACAGCAACCTCAAACTCTTGGGCTTAAGTGATTCTCTTGCCTCATCCTCCCAAGTAGCTGGGACTACAGGCACCCACCACAATGCCTTGTTATTTTTTTTGTTGCAGTTGTCATTGTAGCCGGGTTCAAACCTCCCAGCCTTGGCATATGTGGTCAGTGCCCTAACCACTGTGCTAGGGGCACTGAACCAGGTATATAGTTCTTTGATGGTTTGTTTTGATTGAGAGATAGAGAGGTACATGAGCTTCAGGGACTATGGCTATCTTGTTCACTGCTTATCCCTAGATAAGTGTCAAGTACCTAGAATAGTACCTGACACTTATAGAACAGTTTTTTGAATCATTGAATGAATGAGACAATTCTTTTTTTTTTTTTTGAGACAGAGTCTCACTTTGTCACTCTCGGTTGAGTACCATGGCATTATAGCTCACAGCAACCTCCATCTCTTAGGGACAAGCAATTCTTTTGCCTCAGCCTCCCAAGTAGCTTGTTCTACAGGCACCCACCACAACACTCAGCTATTTTTAGCGACAGGGTCTCAATCTTGCTCAGGCTGGTCTTGCACCTGTTAGCTCAGGGCAATCCACCAGCCTCTGCGTCCCAGAGTGCTAGGATTACAGGATTACAGGATTCACAATTTTTTGTGAATGTTATTTCTCTTAACCAACCTTTGGTTAGGATCAGACAACAGTGAGTTTAAGCTACAATATCGTCAGAAGTCATAAGGATGGGCAAGTGTGGTGGCTCACACCTGTATCCTAGCCCTCAGGGAGGCCAAGGCAGGAAGAACACTTGAGCTCAGGAGTTCAAGATCAGCTTGGGCAAGAATGAGACCCTGTTTCTACTAAAAATAGAAAAACTAGCCAGGCATCATGGTGGGCACCTGTAGTTCTAGCTGCTTGGGAGGCTGAGGCAAGAGGATTTGTCAAGCCCAAGGGTTAGAGGTTGCTGTGAGCTATGATGATGCCTTGGCACTCTAACTGTGGTGACAGAGTGAGACTTTGTCCCCCTCCCCAAAAAAAAGAAAGGAAAAAAAAGAATCATAAGGGAACTTATATTGCATGTCTGATTTGAGTCAGATCCTGATCAAGTCAAGATTTTGACCTGAAAAGGACAGGCAGTGTACATTTTTAAAGGACCTGTGTGCAAGACCAAAATTTCCCTCAAAAAACAGTTCAGAGATTGCTCTAAAAAGAGAAAATCAAAATGGCCAGTTAAGAACCTAAATATGGGCTTGGCACCTGTGGCTCAAGCGGCTAAGGCGCCAGCCACATACACCTGAGCTGAGGGGTTCGAATCCAGCCCAGACCCAGCAAACAATGATGGTTGCAACCAAAAAAAATAAATAAATAACTGGGCGTTGTGGTGGGCGCCTGTAGTCCCAGCTACTTGGGAGGTTGGGAGGTGGAGGCAGAAAAATCGCTTGAGCCCAGGAGTTGGAGGTTGCTGTGAGCTGTGATGTCACGGCACTCTACCCAGGGTGATAGCTTGAGGCTCTGTCTCAAAAAAAAAAAAAAAGAACCTAAATATGGAAGATAGAATAAGGATGTCATGATGGTAGCCAGACATTTTTAAAGGTAGCAATTATTATCAGTGTCATACTGTGGCCATAGGAACTCTTTTTTTTTTTTTTTTTTTTTATTTTTAATTTCAACTTGCTTGTACATTATTCCTTGTTCTAAGTACTCTTTTTTGGTGTTCTTTTTTGGTGTTCATTTTCTTCTTCCGCTGGAGATGCTGTGCTGTTTTTGATGTTAAGTAGAGACGGGGTCTTACTCTGGCTCACTGTTGGTTATACTGGTCTTGAACCTCTGAGCTCAGGCAATCCACCCGCCTCGGCCTCCCACAGCGCTGGGACTACAGGCGTGCGCCACCACGCCCGGCC